>JZKD02S1674575.1:85871-96149 GCA_000966675.3 Picea glauca
CAATTTATACCAGGTGCGAGGGCCAAAATGTAGCTACCCAGTGCCCATACCACAAAATCTGGGCGAATTAAACCATAAACCCCAATTTTACCAAATGGGTGGGCGAAGAAGTTATAAAAAATTCCCATACTTCTAGAAATTTGGCTAATGGAAGCTTGTCCCTCCAAATTGCAAGGGCGAAATATAATTTTTTTTCCTCAATCTCTCCTAAAAACATGGGCTAACCCTGTACATGATTGTTCCCCTAAAATAAATTACGGGCTAATGATATAAGTTTTAAAAAATCACTTTAATACAAAAAATTCGCCCAATAAAAAATTGGAAGCCCCTAAATTTCGCCCATGGGCGAAATTTCGCCCCTAAAATCATCTATGGAGACTACCAGATGAACAATCTCCTGCCATCCATCATTCTTAGGAACTTCTGGTTGCAAAGATACATGGGGAGGCACATGGATACTAGGAACGTTTCAGGCTGGAAGGGAGGCCTCTCTAGTCTAGGCTGAATTATCCCTTGCCCAATCCAATTGAAAAACCCAGCTTGGAAAAGATGGTTCAACACCTGAGGATCGACATCGAAACAAATTGAGAATATGGGCCTTCTAGGCCCTCTGTTGCAGTTACCTTTTCCCCTATTGTTTCTGCCATGTTTGCCTCTGCCGAAGAAGCTCATCCTGTATGCAACAATTATTAGCAACTAGCTCTTAACAAACCATACATGACATTCTCTTTATATGAAGCAAAGTTTGGCTCATAAATTAACATAAGACCCATGCAATTCAATCCATAAAAGTTATTTAATAATTGTCAAATGAGCAGGGGGTGAAATAAGGTTCATGGGATATCTGGGGGGATTGTAATGAGAAAAAAAGTGATATCATGTTAGGGAGTAAGAACACGAGTACTGCTCAATAATTCATTAAAAAACTGACAGTGCAATGAATACCAAAATACATCAGTTGCCATCTATTTCTGTGTCATCTTTTACCACTGTTATACATAGTTTTAATTTTATTTAGTGAATAGGGCGTGTAAAAATGAATTTGGGATCATGAGGGGGTTATAATGAGTGAAAAAGTGAGAATATGAGAGGGAATAATACATATATTGTTCATAAATAAATCAAACTACAATCATAACTTTGTTTCAATTGCAATCCAAAAAGAATCCACTTCCAAGACCCAAAACATTTAATTGTACCTTAATAGCATACAAATTACTTGTTGTCTTCATAACAAAAACAATTTGAATGACCATAATTTCTTCAACTATATCAATCTGTGCATAACTATGCAAATATCATTTCCAATTCCACAGTAACATCATAACCATTTGAGCCACAATCTTGTATGTTTCAATGTTAAAATTTTTCCTTTTAAACAAAATATAATACACACTGTGATTCCAAATATCCTATCCAATATTCATCCTTGGAAATCAAATAATCATAGACCCAGTATTAACCACAAGAAGTCGAATTCCACTACTGACTGACACAATCCACTGCCATCCAAACAATAATCATGCCCGACTTAATCACACACAGGTCAATCAACAATATAATTATCAACACCAATCGTGATCCGACAACAACTTTTAACCAAAACCATATAACCCTGAGCTTAATATCCACATGTACATACTTCCCTTTAGAAGAAATGATCCATAAAAGATAGAACCATATAATGCGTGAAGAGAATAGAACCATACGACACACATGTGTCTCTTTTAAGCTTGACAGGACTAAGATCATGTTTGGTGAAACAATCACTCACATAGGTGCCTTTGAAACTTTAAATGGAGTCATGATCGTGCTAGTATTTAACACAACAATGAGTGGAAAATTCATAATCAATCAAACGAAAGTTCTCGGGACTGTAGGTAACCCATACTCTTTTTCTTTTCCAACAAAATGATCACAGAAAGGAAACACATAGACTCGATCAAGAGATGGCCCTTGAAGTGAGAGAGCTCGTGCCCTTTTTTAGAAAAGTACCAATAATTTAACTTGTCATCAGATTCTTGATAGAGCAAAAAAATATGCCCAAGGGGAAACATAATAAATCGAGCTCAATAAACCAAATCGTGCACAGTAGAACCAGAATCAAGTCGTGGTCAATAAAACTTTATTGCGGAGAGGTAATGAGAGTGTGTTTAACCTTCGAAAAACACAGAAAGTTCGTCATCCTTTTACCTCCTAAAATAATTTACCACCGAGAAGAAACCACATGTAAACACGTATAATCTTGGAAGAACAAATATTCATGCTCTTTTGAAAACACCACAGTCCTTCAACTTATAACCCTAGAATCTTGGTAGAGCCATAAAGAAAATGCCCGAGTAGAAACAAGGCAATTCGGGCTCAACAATCTAGGTACACACAGATCCCTCTTAAAACTTTAATGTAGAGAGGAAACGAGGGTTGGTTTAAACAATGAAGAATTCTTGAAGACATAGAGAGATCATGTCTCTTCCAAACACCCAGTAGGTCTATAACCTTCCAAATATAATTGACAGTGAGGCTCACCAATATAACAATTAGCCACCATAACAAAGATGAGAGGAGAGAAACATTAAAACACCTGTGAAAAGAATGCCAGAGCACAACTGTGGCCACTCAATACATACGCATGCCTCATTTAATATTCTGGGCAATACAAGGAATGGACTGTGAAATGATTTTGGCGATAGTGATAGTGAAGAACAAGCCATAAAAACAATAGTTCGGGCTTGACCTAATAGAGAAAGAACAATACCACTGTCGACAGTTGCATTTCAACTTGGAGAATGAACCACAAAAAAGACTGAGACAAAGAACAGGTGACAACAACTGACCCAGACTGGTGGTAAAACCCCACGCTAATAAAACTCAGAGCTCGTTGCACTATTGACATCATTTTTCACAGAGAACCAAATAATAACCCAAGTTGACCGACATTTCTTTTAACCAATAACCAATGTGCAAAATTTATAAAGCAATAACACCCATTACTTTCCTTCAAAATGCCAACATTCCACGGTAATCACAGAGAACACCATAAACAAAGTATTAACACTCAGTCGAAAACTAAAGAAAAACACATAACCCATGAAATCCTGAGTTACCATTTGATTCATAATACAGAGAGACCATCATGGATGGAAAGCGAAGAGCCATTCCTGTAAAAAACCTCTTCAATGAAGAGCTGGCTTGAGTTCCCCCCTTAAAAACCTGAAATCGTGGAGCTTCCACAACCAATAGAGAAAAATGCAACTATGCTAGGGTGACGAGATTGAGGGTGGTTTGAAGTGACGTGCAATAAATGAACATCTCTTCCTCACCTGACCCTATTCAATTCAACGTACTAGCTAGCCCATTAACATGACATCAACTATTAAATTCAAACCATATCCAATCTATAATTTCAATGCCATTTCCTTTGTATAATGTGCCACCCGAAACATGTCAAAACTTCAATAATAATCATATGTTAACATTACCATATGTGGTTCCCACATAACTCTTTAACAAAAAACGCATAGTATAACAACTAGGTCCATCACTTCACATTTGTCACCATTATATATACATTCAAGGTTTATATATATAATGCTTTTTTCCATAGCCTTAGGACTTATCCATATTTTTTTCTTTTCGTTTTGATCAAGCTCCCATATAACCACATTATCTCTTTGCATAAAATCATGTATAAGGTTTTTTAATCAATGTTATAACATAGCATATCACTTGTAAAACAACATAATCTTCATATCCATAGCACTGCCTTGTATTGCGAATGCACATCAACTACATTTAGCAACAATGTATCAACCAACCATGTTGTCATATCAAATGAAACCAAGATTGCATCATCAACTGTATAAGACTGTGTAGGAAACATCATAACACCAACAACATATAAGTGTAACATGTCTATCATTGCACCTCTAGTCTACAAGGGGTCCCACCTACTAGTTAATTATTATTATCATAAATAAGTAATAGAGCTTAGCAATCATTTGCGGGCATAATTCATCTTTGCGATTTTAATCGTCAACAAACTTGTGACTCCACAGAGAAATTTGTTTCCAATAGATTAAGAACTCAGAATGTCTGGTTTCGCAGACCATGTAAACATCAGATTAAGAAAAATAGACATCATAATGATTATGCAGCAGGGGGAAGTGAGCGGTTTAAGGGAAAAATGATTGGGATTTTGGGAATAACTCATGGAAAGTGTTAAGTATGAGGGGGGTTTATCCGTGTATGCATAATCATTCAATTAATCATGTGAAATCATTCTTGACTTCAAGGAGAAAAATTATTTGGTATGCTCTTTTGAATCTTGGAGCGGATGGAAGAAAAGGAAAGCGAAAAAGTGATAAAACCAACTATCTTATCTAACAACAATTGAAGTAGATAACAATTTTCAATGATGTCTTCAAGGGGAAACATCATGACAGTTGTGTAACATGATTGTTATTGATTAACAATACTTGCAGAATGGTGTCGTTGTGGAAAAATTGATCCAACATTTTATTTCTGACAGAAAAACAGTCAATAACATAAATAAAATAGTAGAAATGAAATAACAAACTGAAATAGCAGCAATGAAATAACAACAATGTAAAATCAAAGCAAATAAAACAAAAGACAATGTGAAATCAAAGCAAATAAAACAACTATAATACATAAAGCATTCCATACAACATTTAAACTTTCAAGTTGGTTCCACATAGTGTTTTAAGTGTGAACTGTTGGTGATATAGGAAAACAATCACTCTTGAAAGTCCTTTAGGATATCGGAATTTGCGCCCAAGACAAAAGTTATTTTAAATGGACCCGACCATATATTTTGGAACTTTGAATTCCTTCCTCTATTAGCATGAGCTGAATCCCACAGTAATACCTTCTCATTAATCATAAATTTGACAACTTTGACACTTTTATTGAAATATATTTTAACAGTTTGTTGTCTTCTCTTTATATTATCCAAGGCAACCGTCCTTTGCTCCTTTAACGAAAAAAGTGCATTCATTCTTTGAGAGATATCGGAAGAATTTAATTCTTCAAACTATAGCATTAACCTTTGAGAATAAAGTTCCATTTCGATAGGAAGAATGGCTTCTTGACCATAAACAAGCTGGAAAGGAGTGCAACTAGTGCTCACCTTGGTGGTAGTGTGATTTTCCTGTTGGTGCAATTATTTGCATAATATATTACCAAACATAAATTATCAATTAAGATTCGTAATCAAAAGAGTTGATGCACTATATATGTCAATAACAGATAGGTTCCTATGTCTGTTTAGTATAGCTTAGATAAGAAAACCAACAATAACAAAACACTATGTTTTCAAAGATAACACTCTTCACACAATTCAAAAATTAGAAAACAAAACTTGCAATCATGCACTCAAAAGATTTTGCACAGATAATGCTTTGCCCATTTACAAGCTCATGAAGTGGAAAGATGGACTTTGAATTAGTTATCTGTAGCTTCTACTCTTAACAACAACTAGCAATCAAATCTAGGCACACTTCAACAATACAACTCCAAACTTAGAAGGGAAAAATGATAACAAAACTTCTCAAGCAAACAATGAATCGAAAGGTTCTTTCTTAGGTGACAAATCTGTTCATTAGAGGCTCATGAAATGAAAAGATGAACTTAAGATCTATCTCCTGTAGAAACTAAACTAATAAGTGGGATGCTCCATTAAAGCTCATGTATGGTGAAATATGGAGATCCAACTGTTCCTGCATTACCACACTTTGCAACAAATTCGAATAGTGAAATCAAACAAAATATCATGAAATCAAAATAACAAATACATGAAATGAAAATCTACACTAACAATTTACAATAAGCTTACCAAGTTGGATCGGTGGTCCTTGCTGATGACAACATGGAAGCTTTTAGATCACCATATTTTAACTTATAAGAGAGACAAAATCACTGAATTGAATCTTGCATTAATCTCCAACAAGTAGGTTTACAAAAAGAGTATTTTCATGAATCCATTCTACATCATAACAATTCTCCTTGAAGAACCATTCTTACATCATGATAATTCCTTTCTACTCAGACCTATGAGGTTTTATTTATACATAAAATCCATGGAGGAATGGATGAAACCGAATCCCCAAACTAAGAAAACAATTTTTACAATTTTAGGAGAAATCCCAAAAATCTGTGTTTTTTTAACAATTTGGGCAGATTCGAGTTATTCCCCCACCCATATCTCCCAAACAAATTCTAATTTTTAAAAATTGCCCTCATTTTACTCAATTTATCATATTCTGGACAAAACCCAGGTTTTAGAATTTCTTGATATGATACCATATGCACGAAAATCGAGACACACGTTGGTAGTTTGAGTTTTTTTTATAATTTTGGCAGAATCATTCCCCCTAAGCTGAAGGTCCATATGTGCAATCTGGGTGAATTCTAACACACATTTCCTCATGAAAACATCATTCTGGACAAAACCCATGTGCATGATTTTCCTCTAGAAGCTTTCCAAAATTTTGAATTATTTCTAGTACCGGATTAACACAGGCTGGTACTGGAATAAACTGGGTACCAGATCATGCTGCTTAAGAGTAAAAGTGATTAGTATCATACATAATCAAGCATTTAATCGAATTAACTCAATAAAACTAAACAAATCATGCTTTAATCATAAGTTACCTCTTATGCACGTGAGCAAGGTCATTGAGTGTATTATGGAGGAAACAATCAATTAGATACACATGGCATAGGTAAAATAGGCTTATATAGGGGGTAATATATGGCATTAGAAGTGTCAAAATGGAGACTCAACATTCCCCCATGCTTAAGTCATTGCATGTCCTTATGCAACAATGATCTTCAAAATTTCACAATTGATGATACTCCTCACTCGATCAAGCATTCCCTAAAGTTAAGTCTTATCCAATCTGTTTTCGATCAAAGTTAGGAGAAAGGGATGGATGTGAATCTAATATGATTATAAGATAGTGGCCAAGAGTTTTCATAATGACTTTGACTAATAGGCCCCCTTGGCTATATTACCTTTAAAACAAAAGTGATATAAGCATAATTTAGATATCAATTGAAGAGAGGAACACATAAATGAATACATCCCAAGATGATTAACTCGTTTCTGATCCAAGTTTGTAGAGATGAAGTTCTTCTTGTTTAGGTAAGGTGAATTACATATAATGAGGGTCCCACTTCTCATGCAACCCTATTTATTTTAAAGATAGAACTCTAAAGTGGATACTTGAAGGTTCTTAAGAACATCATCCAAGAGATATAAAGGTCATCTCCTAGCCTTGATTTGATAGTGATTGCTTCAGAATGAGACCCAAGGGTTTTTGTTCAGTTTTAAGTGTACCATTTTATGTTTTTCAACTCCCTTTACCTGGCATAGCCCCGCTACCAGCAGGCCTGTTCAGTACCCTGACGAGTTTACCTTAGTACCATACAAGCATGGCCCCGCTGCTAGTAGGCATGTTCAGTACCCCAACGGGTTTACTTGTACTTCTTGATACTTCCTTTTTATTATATTACTCAAAAGATTTAGAATAATGTATACTGTTCATTGACAGTTTTAGAGTATAAGGAAGGCAGGTGGTACGAGAGTGTTTTAGATTTTTTAGGCACATAATTAATTGTTTGCAATTATCCCAAGGGTGATATCATCCACATTCAACTTAAATATCAACTATTCAATGTATAATGGAACATCTTGGATAATGTCTAAGAGGTCCCTCTAGTTAATACTAATAGGGTTCTCATGAAAGTTCATTGCGGTTTTACAAGGGCGGTCCACCACATGAGGTTTTCATCAATACCTTCAAAGAAAAACTTGGATAAAAACTTGTTTGAATCAACTAGGTTAGTATTATACATAATGGTGTCACCATTTTTCAATGGATATTTCAATGAACAATCACTTCTTCAAAATAATGAGGTAATAGGACAAGTGCACCCATTATCATATACAACTAAATGTGAAAATATCTTCTTAAAGGAGAGCAAGGATGATTCATTCAAGGTTGAGTGTATAAATGTAGGAGGAAGATGTGCATGCGAGTAAAAATAATTCAACACAAGACTTAAATGATCCTTGATAGAAAGAACATGAAGACATTAGCCCATACCTCTAATTACCTAAATGGAAAAAATGTTAAGCACATGACAAAGATCATATCACTTTGGCATCAGTACTAGATAAGTAATGGAGTAGGTTTCTGCAGTTCCGGAACAGATAGTATTGGAACAAAGTGACATGATGGATGATTTTTGCTCATTCATGGCGACAACCACTTCACAAAGGAATTCAATGATAATATACGAGGAGATGTATATGAGGGCTTGCAAAATTTCATGGTAGAGAGCATGCAATAATTGAGAGAAACCATATGTTTACTGCATAATTAGTCTAATTCCTTTAGTAAAATGAAAAATGTTAAATTTATATGTCCTAGTACTTAAATCGAGCAACAAAACTTAAATATATGATTAGAGATACCAACACCTTATTACCAGTACCGGATCACCTAAGTACTGGATGGACGTAGAGTTCTGCTTCAGTATCGGAATAACGCAGAGGCAAACATTGTTTGCAGTATCGGATGAACGCAATTCTGCATTACCAGAATAGAATGGTACCGAAATTCTGGAGATGACTATCAAATCCCAGCACTGAACATGTTGATTTGGCCTCGCCGACGGAAGTTGTAAAAGAATATGAAGGTTTCAACAACCACTCCCCCATGCCTAAGGTTTTGCATGGCCTCATGCAAACAATGTGAGATGCTAAAAAGGGTTGCTCAGAGAAGTGTGAACACCTGCTAAAAACAAACCAATAGAACTAATTAAAACTAGATTTTTATTCATGCTTATAAACAGAAAATTTAGGGAAAATGTCAAAAATTGAATTATGAACTATGAATAAAATAGTTTGGAGTTAACATTCAGTTTCGACTTCTATTAAAAAGATTACTTAATTAATCATCCTTTTGAAATAGAGGTCCTAAAATAGATAGGTAAAGATAAAACATGAATGCATCATTTTTAACAACTTTAAAGAAAAAGAAGAATTTTGAAGAAATAGGTCATGAAACACTCCCTTAAGTGTTATCTTCCATTGACAAGGATGCCTTTTCTGCTTTTGAAACCCTTCCAATATTATGTGTGCATTCAGAGGATGAAGAGATTCCCTTCTCATAAGATTCCAAAAGAAATCTACTATAGGAACAAAAGATCTTGAATTGATTGCTTTATTAGCTTTTGACATTCCCATTTATGAAAAGTATGAAAGATAGGTTGCATTGTACTTATGTGCAACATTTATTTATTTATTTACCTATCTTACTCTAATTGAACAAAAGAAAATGTCCTTCAAGTATAGGAATACTTCCAGTGAAGCCATGTGCGTAACAGGGTTAGAAATATATCCATACTTAGGTTTAAAAGATAAATTTTAATGCATACCGGAGTATGAAGGACCAACTGCTTTGATGATGGGATCAAGCAATAAATAAAAGAGTGGTGTGACCTAATCACTAATTGAAACCATATTTCAATAGGATCACTATATTCTTGTTTCTCTTCTTTGTTTAGGTCACATCGAATGTCCTCCTCTACCATGCAATGCAGATTATCCTCTTCAAGATGATTGGTCTTTGGAGTACATACAAGATCTGCTAAGAGACATGCTAAGGATTCATCAATCTCAGGTTCCACTGGTTTCTCTCCATTGAATTCTATTCATGATTGTTTATTCCCTTCAACAAATTGACAAGAGGAATCCGATGGGACTTCTAACTCTTCATGTTGAGAGACAACTAGATTCTTGATTGTTGTGAAGATATGCTCTTCCTGAGAGGCGAATGTCTCAGCTGCTTCCAGAATGCGAGAAATTTCTTGGAGGAACATTCTTCAAGCTCTTGATCATCCTTGAATTACTCTAGCTAGTTGATGATATCTATTTCGCAACACAGATTAGTACTCGGGGGGTTCTTACAGCACCCCAAAACATGATTTATCATGAAGTGGAAAGATGGACTTTGAATTAGTTATCTGTAGCTTCTACTCTTAACAAAAACTAACAATCAAATCTATGCACACTTCAACAATACAACTCCAAACTTAGAAGGGAAAAATGATAACAAAACTTCTCAAGCAAACAATGAATCGAAAGGTTCTTTCTTAGGTGACAAATCTGTTCATTAGAGGCTCATGAAATGAAAAGATGAACTTAAGATCTATCTCCTGGAGCAACTAAACTAACAAGTGGGATGCTCC
>JZKD02S1674575.1:101936-120883 GCA_000966675.3 Picea glauca
AATAAAAGGAGCTCGTGACCCTCTCAATCCGATTCAAGGAAATCTCAGACAGAAAACGCAGAGGTTCAAGGTAGGAGAAGATCTAGAACGAAGCACTACCAGAGCGAAGAGGAAAGAAAGAACAGGGATGGCGTCCTCATCCAACAAGCCGCTGAGTACAGAGGAGAGATTGAAGAACATGGAAACGACCCTGGTTAATCTGCAGCAGATGCTTGAGCATCAATTGGACTTTTTAGAAAACTTGGATGTAGAAGCGGGCCGTCGACTCGAACAACTGGAGTCAGATATCACCATGACCAAGATCGGGTTCGCTCAGGAATTGGATAAGCTGAACCAGGAGCTAAAGAGCCCACCGCAAGGTTTTGATGAACGCATGGCGGAGCTGGAGGCCAAAATGGCACAGCTCAACAGCAACTGGAACAATGAAGATCCAAAGTAGTCTCAGAAGTACATGTCTCTGCATCAAGCTCCCAGCAGTCTGGCAATAGTAGCCATGGCTCTAAATAATTAGTTTAGTTAGCATTTAGGATTTCTGGCAGATACAAGCAGCTTTGTATTAAGGTTAAAAGTCCCAAGTCCATGGGCAACTTGTAATCAGAACCAGTGGCTCTGCCACATCTCTTAATCTAATATCATAACCGTTTTTGTAAAAAAAAAAAATATAGAAGTGTCAAAATGGAGACTCAACACTTCCCAAAGGGTGTAAGTGAGGAGAGTGTGCCATTGACGGGGCTTATCTTCAATGAGCCTTTTAATAATTCTAACCAGATTCTTGTTGGTAGACTCGGATAGCCCATTTCTTTGGGGATAATAAGTTGATGAGGTAAAATTTTTAACCCCCAATTTAGCTAAAAACTAGGTTAGCTTAGCATAAATAAAAGCGGGACCATTGTCTGTAATAATTTCCAAAGGAATACCAAATCTGGAAAAAATATTAGTTTAAAGAAAATAAATCACGTGCTCATCTTGCGAATTCTTAAGTGGGACAACTTCAGTCCATTTCGTAAAATAGTATGTTGTTGTCAAGATAAAAACTTACCCTGTTGAAGATGGAGGATTAATAGGACCAATAAAGTCCAGACCCCATTTTGAAAAAGGAAAGTCAGGGAGGACAGGTTGTAAAAGCATGGCTGAAAGGCGTTCTTTTCCAACAAACTTTTGATACTTGTCACAAGATCTTGAAAACTTATAAGAATCATGAAAGATTGAAGGCCAATAGTATCCTTTCTTGATAATTTTAAAAGCAATAGTTTTAGCATAAAAGTGACCTCCTACATGAATAACATAATTTCAAGATCCATGAGTCTCTTGTAACAATTTATGTGCTTCCTCATTGTGCACACAATGAAGTAACATACCATCAACAGATCTCCTAAACAAGAAGTCTCCTATAATGAAAAATCTAGAAGATTCAAGACAAAGCCTTCTTCTTTGATGGGTATCTAAATTATCTGGACATCTTTGATTTTGCAAGTAATACACTAGATATTTATACCAAGGATGTTCAACTACAGGAAGGATTTGACTGTCAATATAAAATAGTGCTGATAGAGAGCCATCTTGTTCATCAATTTCTTCACTTGTTTCAACATGCTGAGCTAAGTGAAGGGCTAAGTCACATCCCTTAATGGTATTAGAAGTCACGATAGTTAAATCATGCTCTTGGATCTTGACAAGACAATGTGCAAGCTTCCCTGAAAGATAAGTCCGTGAGAGCCAAAACTTGACAGCAGGTAAAGGGACTTTTACCAGCATGTGCTTACCTAAGATAAAGTGGCAAAATTTTTCAACAACCTTAACAATAGCGAAAACATGCTTTTCAATATAAGAATATTTAAATTCATCATCTGACAAGCTTTGACTCATGTAAGCTACTAGTTTCTCATTAACTTGGTCACCATAATGCGCGAGGATAGCATAAACTACTTCCTATGTGGCATTAGTATATATAACAAATTCTTTCTCAAAATCCAGCTTCGCCAAAACCGATGTGGAACTAATTGCCTTCTTGATCCTTACGAAAGCATTTTCGACATCATCAATCCAAGAAAAGGAATGATCTTGCTTAAGCAAATTGTGAATTGGCTTTACCATTAAAGCAAACTCAACAACAAACCTACGAACAAAGTTGATAACACCCATGAAGGTTTGAACCTCCTTCTTGGAAGTAGGAGCATGAAGATTTAGGATAGCAACAATCCTTTCAGGATCTATGCTTACTCCTGAATCAGAGACAATGTGTCCAAGGAACTTTCCCTTGGTAACGTCGAAAACAGATTTAGAAGGATTTAAAGAAATGTCAAATTTCCTGCATCGCATGAGAACTTTTTAAGAAGACCAAAATGGTCTAATCGGTTTTTTGAATACACAGTTAAGTCATCAAGATAAATCTGAATAAATTTTCCAATCAAATCATCAAAATCTATTTGCATAGCTCTTTGGAAAGTGGCACCTACATTATATAAGACAAAAGGCATAATTTCATAAGCGAAAGTGCCCCAACATGTAATAAAAGTGGTTTTATATTTATCTGTCCTTTTTACCTTGATCTGATTGTAACTAGAAAAACTGTCAAGTAAGGACATCATCTGTGACCCTGCAACTTACTGCAAAATCATTTCCATATTAGAGAGAGGAAAATGGTCTTTTATACTAGCCCTATTTAATGCGTGAAAATCAACGCATAATCAGATTTGACCAGTCGTCTTCCGAACGAGAACCAAATTGGAAACCCACTCAAAATACTTAACAGGGAAAATTATCCCAGCCTTCAAGAGTTTTTCCAACTCCTTTCAAATGGTTGCTTCCAGTGTACAGGGTTAATGGGTCTTTGTTTTTGCCTAACCAGGTTTATGCCCTCCTTGATAGGAATGACATGTTGTATAAGAGCAGGATCAAAACCATAAAGATCCTCATAAGACCAAGCAAAAACATCTTGAAATTCATGAAGTAACTCAGTGAACTTCATTTTTTCTTCATCTAAACATTGAGCACCTATATTAACATTCTTTAGACAATCGAGTGTCCCAATGTTCAAGGAAATGGTTTCACCCACTTTCTTTTTCGACTCCTCTTCTTTATGTTCCTCTTTGTTTCCTACATCACTCGATGAAAATGAACTTTCTAAAGGAGTCAATCCCTTCAGAATTTTGTTATCTTCCATTGATATAATCTCCTTAGGTTTATAAGGTTCATTTTGTATGAAAGAACATATGCTCTCACACTAGGGAAGACCTACCATGAATCTACATTTTCAGGGATATGTGGACAATACAAATATTGAAAGGTGCAATCAGGTCTTTGTGGTAGAAGTTGTCGAGTAGGAGAGGCTGCAAAAACAACTAACGTGTCAGCCATTGAGTTCAATTCCCTTTTAACATGAGTGCTTTTGAAAGATAGAAAGTTCAAGATAAGTGCCCAAACAGTTTGGGTGTAACATTTCATTAACTTGTTGCTAGGAGAATATATCTTACATATAAGGTTTACTACAAGTTCAGAGTCCCCAAAAAATGTAAGGTGACCACAACCTAAACTATAGGCATTTTCAATGCCTAACAATAACACTTCAAATTCGATGACATTGTTTGTGCAAGCGAAATCTAACCTATAGGAAAAGTTATGAATTTTACCCACTGGATAGTACAAGATAATACCATCTCCATTTCCTTCATTGGAGCATGAACCATCAAAGTTAATATGCCACATCCCATCCTCTATGTCGATTTGTTCCAAGGTAGTGTTGTCCTCATCTACAAAGATGGAATACACTCCTAGATCATCCTCGATATAATTCACATTAGGTTGTGGGATGCTTTCTATATAAGGTGAAATTCTTCCCTCCCTTAGGACTATGATGTTGTTACCATTCCGAGGAATGAATAAGTGTGTCCCTTTGAGTGAGAGGTGTCCACCTTTCAAGTCTTGCAAGTCTCGTCCTAAGATGATTGAATAATTACTCATTGGCATATCAATTACCTGAATATTAAGGGTTGTTCTTATTTCATGATGCACGAACAAAACCAAGGTCACGTCCTTGATTTCACCTATGGTCGATTGTTGTAAACTATTATAAGAGAGAATGCTTCTAGTGTTTTCATTTGTAAAAGACAAGCGTAGCTCTTCCATAATAATTTTTGACATTACACTTGGGTCCGAACCACCGTCAATGAGACAACAATGGGTTATTTTGTCCATAATCTTTACAGAAATAAAAAATGAGGGATTTTTACACGGTGCCTAAAATTATGTACACCTACTTTATTTACAATTGAGTCCTCTTTAACTACCTCTTCAGAAAGATTGGCCACGATGGAAGCTTTTCCTTCCATGAAATTTTTTAGATTCTTTTGTTGCTCTGGGACGACAACCATGTCCAGGAGGGTAGCATCGGATTTAATATTATCCAATTGATTGAGAATGTTGTATTTAGAAGAGGGGATAGATGGGGGAGTTCCTTGACTGTCAGGATTTTTAGTAACTTGTACAGTAGCAGCTGGTGAAGATGATCTTGGGCTAGAAGAAGTGCGAGGAGGATCATATTTACCTTTTGGGGCATAGGATTTATTCCTAGTATTTATGATCATGACATCCTCTGGTTCTACAAAATCTAGGACAAAAATAGTAGTTTCAGGTCTTTTACCAAAGATTTTATCTCTAGCACTCTTCTTTACCTCACAAGTACTTTCCTCATGGTGTTCCTCGCAAAATTTACACCAACTACTAGGCATGATGGCTTTAGGCTGAAAATTGATTTCATTAGGATTCCTAAAGGGTGGTGAAGAAGAATCTGACACCCCAGGGGTAAGTGAAGGGACATTTCCCTTCTACTCATACACTATCATTCGATTATTCATGTCTTATACAAGATGTAAGAGGACGGACATGTATGGTTGTTTAACTGAGTCTCCCTTGGGAAGACCTGTTCTTTCAAGTTGTTCTTTGTACTCTAAACAAGTATGAAAATTGGAACCAAGGTTATCAATGGCCTTTTCTTCAAGCCTATGATGGTAGGGGGAAGGTAAAGCATTATAGTAATGCATAAAAGTGGCTTGGTTATGAGGGTGAATGAGTTCGGGGATTTGGTTATATAACTTGATGAAACGTAAGTTGAAAGGCTTGATAGTCTCACCATATTTATAAGCAATGTTATTGTACTCCCATAACTGCTCGGATGGAATCTTAGACTTCCCATAGGTAGAATTTAACCAATAAACTAACTCCTCCCAAGTGGAAAGAATCTTGGGAGGAAGATCAAATAAATCGGTCGTTGCCTTCTCTTCAAGGGAATTAACAAATAAGCGCATACAAGTGTCATTGTCATTGGCTCATATGTTGTGGTAGGAATTAGAAAATTCCACCAAGTGTTCATTCATAGTGACTGTGTTATTCCATGAAAACCTAGGGAGTTTCTCTTTGAATTTAGGAAGTGGAAGAGTAGTAGGTTCTAGGTTAAGAGGAGAGGAAACATGCCACACAGTAGTTTTATCATCTTCTTGAAACTGAAAGAGCCCATACTTTTTAATGACATTAGCAGGGTTTATAGTAGATTGGATAGGGACTTGATGACTATATAAGCTACCAATCACCGACGAGGTTGAAGGTTGAGATGAATAAGCACCTCCAGTGCCACCAGAGCCACCACTAGATGCCATCTTGTGAATGATAGGTAAGGGAGAGAAAGAAAAACTGACTGAATCAGACAAAGTTCTCCTTAGAGTACTTTGTTGGACTGACAAAACAAGGTTTCTTCTTCCTATTTCAACAATAGGGTTGATCTCAGGTGATAAACCTCTTCTTCTCCTAAAGAAGAGAGGGTTTAAGGACATGAAAAGAAAATCAAAACTTTAGGAAAAAGAAAGCTATGGATGATTCCTAGGTCGTCTTTGCCTAGATTCCCAATGTTCTCGAACACTTATGTCTTGTTCAATCACTGCCCATGAGAGTTCAAGATCAACTCGGGTAGTAGCGGTCTCTAAGATGGTACTAAATAAGGTTAAAGCAATGTTGGTCTGGTATTTAAGACCGGGCTCAATATTGGGTTGCGTTGCAACAGGTACAGTCATGAAGAAAAGAAACAGTCAAAGAATCTAAATCAGAAATGTAAATATATTCAATGACAATCAAGCATACAATAAACCAGAGAGATATGGAAGATCTCCCAAGTATGGTCTCCAAATAAATGTTGAGGAAAAGATATGAATTTATCTTACTCAAGCATTTTTTAATCCTTCTTGGCCAAGGCAAGATAGTCGGGAATATCACCCTATGTTTTGTAGCCTCAAAAAGTAATTCCCAATCCACATGTATTAATTACAAGGGCTTAGGTTGATTTTTTAAATGAAAAGATTGTTGCAAAATATGAAATCTTTATATAATTTTTTGAACATAAACAGATTGCAGAAAGTAAAGTGGATATCAAAAGCAAAAGTAACCAAGTCACAGATTAATACAAATGAGATAGAATAGAAATCACTTTATTTCATTCCAAGAAATCAAAAGTATATTTCTCTTTACAAAAATCCCTGTGAGGGCATGTACCAAGGTCAAACTTAGATATCCTCGATGAAAACCATACAAAAGGACTCTGAGAAGAAGTAAAAATTGAACTTTAAAATTTGGATCAGCTTGCCATTGGTTGATTCCCACTTGACTCTGCACAATATCCTTTATCAGTCATGAAACTCAATTCATAAACAGACAAGTATACAAATAATATCGAAGATAGATCAACACCTCTGAAACAAACATCTGAATGATATGATTCAACTTTGAACCTTGTTGTCTACAATAGGACCCTGCTGTCAAAAAAGAGAATTAGGCCTTTAATGAACTGAAGAATGAATGAAAACTAAACTATCTCAATAAAACTCAAGAGAAAACCTTTGTATTGCTTTCTCCTTCTATTCTCCCCTTGTTCTTCCTTCTCATTTGGATTTTATGCATTCCAAATTAGTTGAAGTAGTTCAACTACCTCATTTAGTTAAGTTAACTAAAACTCAACCAATTTTAGTTTAGGGGAAGTAATAACAATAATAATAATTAAGGGTCTTTTTATTAAATAATAAACTAGTAGGTGGGACCCCTTGTGACTCCTTTTTATTTCTTAACAAAAATAAACATAATTAGACAATCAATTAAACACATGCTTCCTTGTGGCCCCCATAATTATTTCCACAATTTGAAATTTAAATATTAGAAATATTTCAATTAATGTCCAAAACATGTAAATATCCACAATATCCTCAAAAATAGTTTGTTGTCCAAAAATTTATGCAGTCCTTTGTCCTCAATAAATCAATTATAAACACATAAATCAAAATCCATATTTTCCACTTTGAGAGGCAATTCTTCTCTTGTCATTGTTGTCCCATTTGGAATTCCCTCAATTAACCTTAGGTTGGGTGGAACCTTGAGGCTTGATCTCACTAATGACATGGGAGAAATCATCCCTCAAGTGCATATAGGAGGACACTGACTTGGCTGAGTCACTTGAAGGAGAGGAGGGGGAAGCAACAACTTTACCTTTGTTATGCACATGGGGAGCCTTGGTTTTGAGTCATTTGCTTGCATGGGAGGACTGCACAGGTGAGTGTGCATGGGCAATTTGAGCATTTGGATTTACAGGTGGAGGAGGAGGGGGCAATGACAAGTTGGGCCAGCCACGATGGTGGGATAATGTCGGATGAACAATCTCCTTCCATCCATCATTCTCGGGAAATTCTAGATGGAAAGATACATGGGGAGGCACAGGGATACCAGGAACATTTTGGGGTTGGAAGGGAGGCCTTTCTAGTCTAGGCTAAATTATCCCTTGCCCAATCCAATTGAAAAACCCATCTTGAAAAAGTTGGTTCACCTGCTGAGGATCAACATCGAAATAAATTGAGAATTTGGGCCTTCTAGGCCCTATATTCCATTTACCTATTCCCCTATTGTTTTTTCCATGACTGCATCTTCTAAATAAGCTCATCCTATATGCAACAATTATTAGCAACTAGATCTTAACAGACCATACATGACATTCTCTTTATATGAATCAAGTTTGGCTCAGAAATTAACATAAGACCCATGCAATTCAATCCATAAAAAATATTTAATAATTGTGAAATGAGAAGGGGGTGAAATAGGGTTCATGGGATATTTGGGGGGATTGTAATGAGCAAAAAAGTAATATCATGACACTAAGTAAGAACATGAGTACTTCTCAACAATTCAATAAATAACTAACCATGCAATCAATACCAAAATAAATCAGTTGTCATCTATTTCTGTGTCATCTTTTACCACTGTTGTTCCAGAGTCTGTACTTAAGGCTTAGAAGTACAGTGTCTAGGCATCCGAAAGTGAGTAAGGGGTAGAGAAGGAAGAAATGTCAACCTTTAGCAAGGGAAGCTAGGGATGATTTCTAGGTTGTTGTCTAGCTTCCAATTGTTCTTGGATGTTCACATCCCTTTCAATCGCTGCCCATGAACGTTCAAGTTCTACCCGGGTAGTGGATGTTTTAAGAATAGTATCAAAAAAATTCAAGGAAATATGTGTTTGATATGATAGTCCGGATTCAATATTAGGTTGTCTTGTCACAGGGACAGTCATAGAGGAACAAAATGATAAGAAAGTCTCAATACTTTTTAGATGCTGTCTCGATTTCGGTCATATAAAGAAGAGTTATAGCTCCAGTAGTGAAAACAGGGTGGCCCTTTCCCATAACTGAGTTATATTTTAATAAATGTGTATAAGGTGTAAGAAAAACATTAAGCTGTCTATCATGTAAGGCTCCTATCAAGGGAGAATCTCACTTGTAAACAGAGGAAGAAAAAGATAAAAAAATAACCTGATGAAGCATAAAATATATGTAGAAATCTAAAGTGTTCACTGGTCTTATACCTGCTGATAGCCGATACAGAGGAAAAACAATAAACGATATAGAAAATTAAAATTAATTCACTATAGTAGAGGTTGTACTAAATTATAGCGAAACATTCATCAGATACATATATGAAATGAAATTAGATATGGAATACAAGGAAACAAACTCATAACACAGTTGTGACGGAATCGAGAATCTTCGGATTTTCTTTATATTAACTCTTGAGGGAGAAAAACTCTATTACAATCGACCCAAAAAGGTCCAGCCCTTGTTCCTTCCTTCTATTGTATATTTATACAGATTTACATATGATGGAATCTCAATCGTTCCAGGATTTTCAGTTACAACAAGAAGGAGATCAATCGTTTCATTTCTTTATCTCTGTCTTTATTTGGTGCCAGAAGCTTGCCCCTTTGCATGCTCGGTACAAGTGACACATTTTTTCACTAGCCGAGATATCAACCTAGAAGGTTATGCTTGACAATTGGCCTCAAGAATATAACAATCTCTGACTAATTGTGGTAACCTTTCTTCCATCTGTCGGTCTAGGGTGTTGATATTGCACAATCGCACATTTGGTTTAATAATCCATTTATCTATTTGAACTATGTCTGCCAGAGTTACTTGTGAGATTTTGACCAAATCTCTTTCTTCTCTCTCATTTATATCAAGCGAGAATTTCGCTATATTCATTTGGTTCAGTGTCTCAACTTTTCTCTCACTATCAATGCCTAACAGATTTCCATCTATAGAACCGAAGGTCTCTTCCCAGTATTTCCTTACCCTCTTGGCTTGAAATTTGCCTTCTGATATGTTGCGTTCCCATTCTTTCAACAAAATATTACCTCGGGTCTATTTCGAAATGGAAAACTCGGAACTATTTGCCAATTCCCTATTTGTTGTAGCTATTACAGCCTCTTACAATGCGACCTGAGCTGCTCCAGTTTCTCTCTCTCTAACAGATAAGTTTTCCAATACTTGATCAATAAGAAGGTAGTTGTCTCGAATCATCTTTACCTTGGTAAGTAAACTTCTCTGGGCTGCAGAAACTTTGCTCTGAATCTCCATAGCCTGGGACTAGAATATCCCAATATTTATAACTTGGCTTTCGACGAACTCTAATCTAACCTATAGTTGCCCTATCAAGTCTCTTTGTTGGCCTACTTGTATTTGATTGGTCTGAGCTACCAGCTCTACTTGTTCGAGCTTAGCTTTGAGCAGCTCAATTTCCTTTTTATCGGCCACTCTTTTTTGTTCTATTCCTGTGTTCACCTGGTCCTTGGCAGCTTCCTCTGCTATGGCTAGTTTGGATTCTAAGGTTTTGATGAGGCTATTTTTTTGCTTCAGCTGATTTTTCAAAACCCTGACTGAAAATTGGTTTGTTGTAGCAAACGCCCCTAATGTCCCAGCTATTTCTGTCGCAAACTCCTCTTTCTTCATATCTTTCCCATCGATCAACACCTTAAATTTATTGGTCATTGATCCTGCTTCTTGATAGAATTCTCTTTTTACCACAAATTTTCTCTTTTTATCAAAAAATAACTCATTTGGAGGGAGCTCTTCCATCCTTATAGGTCTCAATTCTTCATTGAAAATCCACCTTGCATCTATGTTCCCTTGAGTTGACTGTAAGGGAGTAATGGAGGCGATGGGATCTCTGATTTTCTTAGCTGATTGGCTTGAAGTGGAAATTGGAGTCTGCTTTTTCGGCGGATTGAGAGTTTTCATTTCTAGTTTTGGGCTCCTAGTTTTCTCTTCCCCGTCCTGGTGTTTTTCTTGTCTAGGTGCTAAATCTTTTGAGCCTTCGGCTTCTTTTTGTTGCACTTCTGCTGTTATTGGATTCTCACCTCACAATACTGGGGGAAGACAACTCTGCCAATGTTCTTGGAATTTTAAAACATCGGCCCTTTCTTCAGGTGCCAGGGCTTGTATCCGAGCCAACACCTCGACATAAGATCTCGTGCCTTGGAAAATGTCATCCGAGGGCAAATTTTCATGCTCAAACCTTTTAAGCCCGCAATTGGCTAAGTGGTTACTTACGACCCTATGTGGATCGTGCTTCTTGAATTCGACATGAACCAATTTCAGGTCTTCCAAGGCTACTGCCTCAACTTTAGCATCTAACAAAAAGAAGTAATTTAAATGAATAGGAAAAGGTGGCCATACCTTCTTAGAATATCCCTTAAGTTCCTTTCTTACGCCACTGATTACGGTTTGCCTGAAAATCTCATGAAAATCCAGCCTATTGGGTATGAACTGTGGTAAGGCATTTGGAGGAACAGAAGCGCCGAAAACCCTGAGATATGAAAATTCTGCTTCTACATACCAATCGGCTATACTGCTCATATTTACCGTGATACTGTCCTAGATCCTGGGTGGCGGGTGGCTGAAGATAGTGACATGCAACGGTACCAGTTAAAGATTTCATATACAAAATCTGAAGCTTTGTCTTCCCACAGCTTTGAATGGTAGATGTGGATGGGCTCAACTTTCGATGGAGTCCAGCTCCAACTCATTAAGGGAAAAGGTATCAGAAAACACATGGCGTCCATGATATACGCGGACATAAAGAATGAAGCGATCTTTCCTCTCTCCTTCTGCTCTCGATACTCTATAACTCGACTGGTCAAACTATCAGACAGTAGTTTAGCCCAATCGAAGGAACAACCTTCGACGACTGAATGGATTAGAGGTACCCACTGAAGAAAAAAATGTGTAGTGTCCTCTCTCCCATATAATCTGCAGGTCATCATAGCTACATATTTGAACTGTGGTTCCAGAGAAGATATTGAATATATACCATTATTGTCCGCCTTGAACTTCGCAGGGTGTGAAACCCAATCTTTCATTAAACTGGACATGCTCTTGTCGTATTGCACACATTCCTTCTGTTTAAAATTTTCCAGGAATTCAGAATTGTATACTAAGTCTGACATGGTGGGCAACTTGTACATAGCCTGCAATTGTTCGGGTCTGAAAGTCCCAATAGTGACTCTCTGCTCATTGACAATGGTTTTGGTTGGTATATCTACATGGTCTAATGCCCACCGTACCATATCGTAGTAAGGGAGAAGACGTGCCCTAGCTGCTACTTTATGCATTTGAGCCTGGACAACGATCTTATATTTGGTGATCAGGTCGTCTTTTTCATTTTCACAGGAATCATCCGAAACATCTACCAATTCGGATTGTAGAACCTCAGAAATATACGACCAGGTCTTGACAGAGTCGACACTTCGAGGTGAAGTATCAGAAACGTTGTCTAAACCTTGTCCTGAAACCTCAACAGTGGTTTTAGACGCTTTTCGCAGGGCCATGGCGGGGGATTTTACTTTAGCTCTCCTGCGATAACAATATGTATACATACAAAAATTAGTTCGCTCGAGAAAGGTTTGCTTTGCGTAGAATAGAAATGAAATTTGTGACAACAAATAAAAGATCCATTCCTTCGGCCATTTAAAACTAGGCCGTCCTTAGGAACAGAATGGTCAAATCATTCTTAAATATAAATTTAGCAATAAAAACCAAATCCTTACTTGTCGATTCGCCTCATTTCCAATTAATGTCCTAGATTTTGATAGTTCGTAATGCAAGTTGGAGCAAGGAAAGTTTAAAATTGCCTCGTAGACTGTGCATATTAATTTTCGTATTAAAACACTAGCAATGTTGTTTTAGCTTAATTAATCAGGCCTTTTTAAATGTTAATTAATCTTTCGACATTCGCCTCATCGAGAGCTTTCACTTTAACCATTTAAACCTCTAAAACCCGAGATTGCGATAATTATCTTTGGTTAATAAAAAACGTAACCATGATTAGGCGTTTAATTAGTTACGTTGTTATTTATATCGCGACTTCGCGACTCAGGGTTTCAAAGGTATAGCTTCTGGGAGGCTCGTATGCCGAGTTGCGAAATCGCGATATCGCAAATTCGCGACTCGGGGCTTTGAAGGTATAGCTTTTGAGGGAAAACATGTCGAGTTGCGAATTCACCGCGGTTAAGATTTTTACCTTAATCATTAACCTGGGTTACTAAAACAAGAATCTCGTGGTTTCAGCTGTCGGGGTTATGACGGTAAGACCTTTGGGGCTAGCAAACGCCGAGACACGAAATCTTGATGATGCTTAACCATGGTTTAGAGTATCTTTACTCTCGTTACTGATCTGGGTAAACTTTTTAAGACTATTTCACTGTTTCTCCCCTCGGGACTTGTAAACTATGTGATCTATAACCTCTGACATGCGACATCCTGAGGTAAAAAAGGAGAGACTCGTTTAAACGATAAAATAAATAAATCATGCCTTAAGAGTATGACAACCATCGTTGCTTGCGTGATGAGACTTCTGAGATTTTGGGGAAAATAAAGGAAAAAACCAAAACCAGCTTTCGATTTCAAGCATTAAGATATAAAAATTAAAAAAGGCTAAAAAACAAAGGCGGCTCCAACAACCACTGTTATACAAAGTTTTAATTTTATTTAGTGAACAAGGCATGTAAAAATGAATTTGGGATCGTGAGGGGGTTATACTGAGCGAAAAAGTGAGAAGATGAGAGGGAATAATACAGATATTGTTCATAAATAAATCAAACAACAATCATAACTATGTTTCAATTACAATCCAAAAAGCATCCACTTCCAAGACCCAAAACATTTAACTGTTTCTTAATTGCATACATATTGCTTGTTGTCTTCATAACAAAAACAATTTGAATGCCCATAATTTATTCAACTATATCAATCTGTGCATAAATATTCAAATATCATTTCCAATTCCACAGTAACATCATAACCATTTGAGCCACAATCATGTATGTTTCAATGTTAAACTTTTTCCTTTTAAACAAAATATAATACGCACAATGATTTCAAATATCCTATCCAATATTCATCCTTGTTAATGAAATAATCATAGACCCAACATTAACCACAAGCAGTCGAATTCCACTACTGACTGACACAGTCCACTGTCATCCAAACAATAATCGGGCCTGATTTAATCACACACAGGTCAATCAACAATATAATTATCAACACCAATCTTGATCTGACAATTTTTTTTAACCAAAACCATATAACCCTGATCTTGGTATCCACACGTACATTAACATGTACAGACTTCCCATTAAAAGAAATGATCTATAAAAGACAGAACCATATAATGCGCGAAGAGAATAGAACCATACGACACATAGGTGTCTCTTTTAAACTTGACAGGACCAAGATCATGTTTGGTGAAACAATCACTCACATAGGTGCCTTTGAAACTTTAAATGGAGTCATGATCATGCTAGGATTTAACACAACAATGAGTGGAAAATCCATAATCAATCAAAAGAAATTTCTCGGGACTGTAGGTAACCCATACTCTTCTTTTTTCCAACAAAATTATCAAAGAGAGGAAACACAGAGACTCGATCAAGAGATAGTCCTTGAAGTGAGAGAGATCGTGCCCTTTTTTAGAAAAATACCAATCATTTAACTTGTAATCAGAATCTTGACAGAGCAAAAAAAGATGCCAGAGGAGAAACATAATAAATCGGGCTCAATAAACCAAATCATGCATAGTAGAACCAGAATCAAGTCGTGGTCAATAAAAATTTATTGCAGAGAGGTAATGAGAGTGTGTTTAACCTTCGAAAAACACATAAAGTTCATCATCCTTTTACCTCCTAAAAGAATTTACCACTAAGAAGCAACCACATGTAAACGAGTATAATCTTGGAAGAACAGAGAATCGTGCTCTTTTGAAAACACCATTGTCCTTCAACTTATAATGCCAGAATATTGACAGAGCCATAAAGAAAATGCCTGAGTAGAAACAAGGCAATTCGGGCTCAACAATCCAGGTACACACAGATCCCTCTTAAAACTTTATTGTAGAGAGGAAACAAGGGTTGGTTTAAACAAAGAAGAATTCTTGAAGACACAGAGAGATTGTGTCTCTTCCAAACACCCAGGAGGTCTATAACCTTCGAAATACAATTGACAGTGAGGCTCACCAATATAAAAGTCAACTACCATAACGAAGATGAGAGGAGAGAAATCTTAAAACACTTGTGAAAAGAATTCTAGAGGACAACTATGGCCACTCAATACATACACAGGCCCCATTTAATATTTTGGGAAATGCAAGGACTGGGTTGTGAAATTCTTTTGGTGATAATGATTGTGAAGAACAAGACATAACAACAATAGTTCAGGCTCAACCTAATAGAGAAACAAAAATACCACTGTCAACAGTTGCATTTCAACTCGGAGGACGAACCACAACAAAGTTCGAGACGAAAAAGTGGTGACAACAACTGACCCAGACTGGTGGTAAAACCCCACGCGAATAAAAGTCATAGCTTGTTGCACTATTGACATCATTTTTCACAGAGAACCAGAATAATAACCCAAGATGAACGGCACTTATTTTAACCAATAACCAATGCATAGACTTTATAAAGTAATAACACCCATTATTTTCCTTCAAAACACCAACATTTCATAGTAATCATAGAGAATACCATAAACACAGTATTGACACTCAGTCGAAAACTCAAGAAAAACACAGAACCCATGCAATCCTGAGCCACCATTTGATTCATAATATAGAGAGACCATCATGGATGGAAAGCAAAGAGCCATACCTGTAAAAAATCGCTTCAATGAAGAGTTGGCTTGAGTTTTCCCCTTTAAAATCTGAAATTGCGGAGCTTCCACAACCAACAGAGCAAAATGAAACTATGCTAGGGTGATGGTCTCGAGGGTGGTTTGGAGTGACGTACAATAAATTCACATCACTTCCGCACCTGCCCCTATTCAATTCAACATACTATCCATCCCATTAACATGACATCAACCATTAAATTCAAACCATATCCAATCTATAAATTCAATGCCATATCCTTTGTATAGTGCGCCACCCGAAACATGTCATAAATTCAATAATAATCATATGTTAACATTACGATATGTGCTTCCCACATAACTCTTTAACAAAAAATGCATAGTATAACAGCTAGGTCCATCACTTCACATTCGTCACCATTATATATACATTCAAGGTTTATAGATATAATGATTTTTGCCATAGCCTTAGGACTTATCCATATATATATATATATATATATATATAACCATATTATGTCTTTTCATAAAATCATGTATAAGGTTTTTTAATCAATGTTATAACATAGCATAGCACTTGCAAAACAACATAATCTTCACATCCATAGCACTGCCATGTATTGTGAATGAACATCAACTACATTTAGCAACAATGCATCAACTAACCATGTTGTCATACAAATGAAACCAAGACTGCATCATCAACTATATAGGACTGTGTAGGCAACATCATAACAACAACAACATATAAGTGTAACATGTCTATCATTGTGCCTCTAGTCTACAAGGGGGTCCCACCTACTATTTAATTATTATCATAAATAAATAATAGAGCTTAGCAATCATTTACGAGCATAATTCATCGTTGCGATTTTAATTGTCAACAAGTTGCTCCTTGAGCCTTTGGCTCTCTTGCCTCATTAAGGTGTCCCCTTTCAACCATTCAATCTTGTTGTTGTTATAAAACTAACCTACAACCATTAGAGATGCGGAAAACTAACTCTCTAGCCCCTAATAACTCCTAAACTAACCCTAGGAATTGGTTACAATTTTGGCCTAATTCTCTACTAACCCTAGCACACTTGTTGAGCTAGTTAAAAGTAGTTTTCATTGGCTTATTTTTCTGCTATAAATCTTGGTTTTCTACAGCCATAAGGCTGATAAATATCATTGAAGTAAGATTTTATTTTAGCATTGCTTTTTGTGCTAGAGTACTGCTTTTTCATTGTTGAGTTTAGCTAGCCTTCACTAGCTTGTCTATTGCTTATTCAATCATACTTTTAGCACTTGTTTTCCATCCTTTATTGTCTTTATGAGCTAATATATATCATGTAATTTTTCTGAAATTAGGGAGAACAAGATTAACTTGCTTGTCCAACTAACATATTACAAGCATCCTTGGTTTTAATTGTGTCTCGAGAAGGTACTTTTCTCTTGACAGGTCACTCAACTCACTTGGAAACCCTTAAGCCTTCCCAATACTCTTTTCCCAGATTTTCCTACCATTTAGAATTGACCTCTAGGGACATCCATTCATACTTATCTTTTTCCATCCCAATTTTCCCTAGGGCAACCAAGATTCCCCCCTTGAGGTAACTACCTCACCTCTAAAGTGACAGGAACACCTGCCTAAGGTGACAGTGGGTAGGTTCTCTCAAAGTTGTCGCCATTTTGGTGGTTGGATCGAGATTTTCCCAACCTACAACTTGTGTGATAATAGGTTCAATAAGAGATTGATTTGTTTTTGAATAGCCAGGAAATTCCCCCCCTTACATCTTGGGTAATTCATATGGAATGTAACAAAACATTTGGTGGTAGGATAACTTCTTTTCCATATACTAAAAAATACAATGAGGTTCATAGAGTAGCCTTAGGTGTCACTCTATCATCCTAGAGAGAATTTGATAACACATTGTGCCAATTTCTTTGATGATCAACTACTATCTTCTTTAAAATTTTGATTAGGTTTTGATTAGTAGATTTATCTTCACCATTCCCTTGATGATCCAAGTGGATATTAGTGGCCACCCACCTCTTCCACTAGCTCAACATGGTTCTCCATCTTGGCAATTTAGTTATAATTTTTTGGGTCCACTTTTTTTTTTTCAAATGATTGTAACAAACATCTCTCTCTCTCTTCAGAGATAAGCTACCACCATTCTAGCCATTTTGTGTTCTACAATATTCTGCTATCTCATTCATTAATAGAATTTTGGTTTCCACTATATTATTGTGCTCTATGTTATATTTCCATGTGTGTGTGCTCCATTTCTTTTCCTACCTTTCATTTTGTTCCCTATACAACCTAGATCAATAATATCGGAGCAATTTGCTCCTTGTTTTTTCTTGGTGCATGTCTTTGACAAGGTTAGTGTATAAAGAGTTGGGTCTCGAGCTAGTTTCACTTGGAGATGACCATTCTCACTGGCCCAAGAGGCTTCCCATGGTTGAAAAAAAGAGAAATGATGGAATAAGAGATCCTTTCAAGATGTTTCTTGAGGAATCCCTCCCATAATAGAGGAATGAGATGATGGAAAAATTCACCGAAATCCTTGAACAACTACCAACGACGGTTGAGGCACATTCACCAAGCAGTCATTTTGGATGTGCAACACCTTTCAAGGTACAAGTTAACTATGATATCCATTTATTTGAAGGCCATATAGATGTAGATTATTTGGAGAAATGGTTAAATTTGTTAGAGGGTTACTATTCTATCCAAAAAAAAAATCATCATCAAATAGATCACATTTGCGCTCCTTAAATCCCTTCCCCATGTCAAGTATTGGTGGGAAGGTTACTAGGAAAGACAAAACACAAATGATTCTACAAAATTTAGGAAAGAACCCACCTCGGTGGCCTATGTTGACACCCTCAATGAGTAACTGTATCATGTTAGTAACTATGATGACTAGTACATAAGATGGACAACTTTGTGACAGGAGAGAGACCAGATGGTGTCAGAGTACACCAATATATTCCATACCTTGTGCTCAAAGCTGGGTATCATAGAATCTGAGTGAAACTTGGTTCCAAAGTAATATAGTGGCCTACACAGGTACATCCAAACATAGATGAATTTTGTGGACATATCCTCACTCGAAATCACTTATCGATATACTGTCAAAATTGAGTAGAAATTCAAGCAAAGGAATAAATGGGAGTTTGAGTTTGCAAATATTCCACAAAAGAAGTATGGTAAAGGTGGCCCTAACTGGAGTAAGAAGAGCCAACCTCAAGATGACCAATCCAAGTTGTAGGCAAAGAAGGGTAATGGGAAGTCAAAGATGGACACTGGAAAGTGGTGTGAGTTCCACAAAATCCCCTGGCACAACATTGATGAATGTTGCTCGAAACAATCATTATTGCCCAAGATTAAAGAAAAAGAGCTAGACCTTGGACCAGAATTTGATTTGGAGCAGGATAATGGAAATAGGATCATTGATGTAGAACCCATTTCTAGCATCAC
>JZKD02S1674575.1:120957-137671 GCA_000966675.3 Picea glauca
ATGTGGGTGAAGGGGGACCCACTACATTTCAATGTTGGTAGGAGAGCCAAAATAACCTTATCTATGTTGAGGTCATCAAGAGATTGAATTTACCGACAATTCCACAACCTCAACCATACACCATTGTTTGGTTGAGACAGGGATAAGACATTCATGTCATCCAAAAATGTCGCATGTCCTATGGAATCAAACCCTTGAAAAATGAGGTACAATGTGATTTTTCCCCACTTGAAGTTTGTGATGTTCTTTTAGGACAACCCTATATGTGGAAACATCATTTTATTTATGAGTCCTGGACATGTAGTGTCATTGTTACTTTGGGAGGTCAACCCTATAGGGTACCAGAGGTAGTTTTGACTATTGTATTTTCATTGATGTTGGTAAAAAAATGTTGAAAGGTAATATCTCAAACTACAAAATTTGTCCTCTTCATGGTTCAGTCATTAGGTGAGCGAAAGGTCATTGCAATCGACACAACTTTAGCGCATGATCTCTTTGCACAACAGAAGCAGGTGGGAAAGGTTATAGAGGAACATAAAGATATCTTTGCTTCACCTACAGGGGTGCCTCTACACTATCATGTCAAACATTCCATTGAATTGATACATGGTTCTCCCTTACCCAATGGTCCAATATACAAACACTCACTTCTAGAGAATGAGTAAATAAAACATCAAATTCATGAGCTCATCTGAAAGGGCCACTTTCGACTGAGTTCCTCACTTTATGGGATCCTAATTTTTTTAGTGTGGAAGAAAGATGGGACATGGAAACTATGTATTGATTATAGAGCTCTGAAAAAAATCATTGTCAAGAACCAATATTCGATCCCTTGGATTAATGATATTCTTAATTAGCTGTGCCAATTTATTTAGTAAGATTTATCTAAAGTCAAGCTACCACTAGTTTTAGATAGAACAAACTGATGTATGGAAGACAACCTTTGAATCTAAAGAAGGAATTTTTGAGTGGTTGGTCATGCCTTTTGGCTTCACTAATGCTCCAGTGGCATTCATGACGATGATGGATGATATCTTGTGGCCATTTACAAGATCTTTTGCATCACATCCAACAACTCTTTAGCACTGTTGTTCCTGAGTTAATACTTTAAGGCTCTAAAGTATACCGTCAAGGCATCCAAAAAGATAGAGAAAGTTAAGGATAGAAAAGTCAGTTATACAAAAATGGGCTATGGCTGGTCCCTTAACTGTCTCTGTCTAGCTTCCCAGTTTTCCTGGGTACTAATATCCCTTTCAATTACTGCCCATGAACATTCTAACTCAACCTGGTTATTTGCAGTCTGCAAGATGGTGTTAAAAAAATTTAAAGCGAGACTGGTTTGGTCTAATAGTACAGGCTCGATATTGGGTTGTCTTGTAACTGGTATAGTCATGAGGGATAAAGATCTGAAAGATAAATTATTGTGTTTTATTTAGGGTTTGCTATTTATGTTCCCAAATATGTAAGAAGAACTTCAAAACCTTGAATTAATAGTATGACAAAACTAAAGGTCGTTTCCTGTATCTGAGTTAAATTTTAAAGAAGGAATTTGCATGAAGTGGAAAGAAAACATAAATATGTTGAACAAGGTGAGGCATCAATGACAGAGGAATCTCACTTTGTGACAGAAGAAGAAAAGAGATAGGGAATTTTTTTAATGAAGCGTATGGTATTGAAATCTAAAACATTCACAGGTCTTGTACCTGCTGATAGCAGATACAGAGGAAAAACTGTAAATGGTTAAATGACAAGAATAATTAATCACCACAGTAGAGGTTGTACTAAATTGCAGTTAAGCATTCATCAACAAGATATAATAAAATAAAATGAAACTACAGAGGAGAACATAACTCAGACTTGACAAGATCTGGAATCTTCAATCTGCATTTGTATTAATTCCGAAAAATCTTCAAATTTCTTCCATACAATCTCCCAGAAAAAGCCTCTTTTTAGTCTCATGAGGTTATACTTATACCAAGTCACCAATACATTGATGGTTGGTGATTTCCTAACTCCTAGAGGCAAACAATTACACAAATGCAAACCTCAACCGTTTGCACGATTATCTTTTATTTTTCTATTGTCGCGATAATATAAGATTTCAAAATGATACTTCATTGTTTTGTTGAAGTATCTCCTTCTTTTGATTCAATACATTCAACACATTTCTCTAGGAAGAGCACAAAACTTCTAGGAGGCACGGGAAAATCCTTTGCTTCGAATAGATAAAACTTTCTCTAAATTTTCGAGAGCTAGTCTTCAAACCCCTTATCAACAAACTTAATTGATTGCAATTTTAAGTTTGGCTACACCAACCACCTGTCTATTAGGTTAATATTAATTTCCTTTAATTGTGAAATTTCCATCTGAATTTTGTTCAAATTCTCTTTGAAATTCAACTGGTGTCTTACAATGTTTATCTGTCATAGTTGCCCAATGAAATTATCTCTTCCAATACCTAATGATCCCTTGTCCAACAAATCAAATATTTCTTCGCAATCGTCTTTGATTTATTTGGTTATTTTCTTGTTTTCTACTATGCTGGTTTCCCATACTTTGAGCATGATATCGCCTCTGATCTGGTCTATGACAGATAGCTTTGGAGTTTTCGATACCTCTTCGTTTTATGAACATACAACTGCCCTTTGGAAAGTGGCCCTTGCTACTTTAGCTTCTTTTTCTTTAAAAAAAATATTATCAAAAGAATTGCTTACTTCTTGAAATAATTCTGAATAATCTCTACTTTGGATATTAATCTCTGTTGCTCGGCTTCTATCTTCATATGTACTTCCAGTGACAGGTCTTGAAAAACTTTCAAGTCTATCACCTTATTCTGAATGGAATTCAATCTCTCCTGCAATTGTCTCGATAATTCTTCCTGCTAGGTTGTCTTCCCTTGACTGTTTTGCATTTTCTTATACAACTCGTCCAAGCTAGACTTAAGCAATTTAATTTCTTGCTTGTCGACAGCTCTGGCCTGCTCTAGACCTTTATTTATTTCTTCTTTGATATTTTTCTCGGTAACTTTTAGTTGGTTTTGCAACTGGACTATCCTGTGGTTACTCTGTTTCAACCTTGTTCTCATATTGTCAACAATGAATAGATTTAATGTTGCCAAAGCTCCCATGGATCCCGCTACCTCTGTAGCAAAATCTTCCTCTTCCAAGTTATGCCCATCTACCAACACCCTGTGTTTCTTTACCATACCACCTTCTCTCATATACATCTCTTGCTTTAATACAACCTTCCTCTTTTTACTGAAAAAGTAATAAGAGGGAGGTATTTCTTCTCTAGAGACAAGGGCAAGGTCACTAGCATATATGACTCCTATTTGAGGGAGCCCAAAAGTAGACTGTAAAGGGGTCAAGGAAGCAATGGGATTACCCAACTCTGTGGATTTTGTTTCCCCTGTTGTCTCGGGGGTATCAACATGAATAGTAAATGATGAAAGGGGAGTAAATTGACTGGACTCGGGAGGTGTCCCAGACATTCTTTCTGTTTCTTCTCCTGGATTCTCTATATGTGGGACTTCTTTGTTTTGTGAAGATCCTTCGCCCCCTTGTGGATTTTCCTCAGTGTCTGATTTATCCTGTGTTTCTTGTCCGAAACCTGGGAGAGTGTTTTCTTGTTCTAGAGTAGGGGTTGTTGCTTATCCCTGCAATACCTTGGGAAAACCACTTCGTCTGTGTCTCTGGAAGGTTAGAAAACTAGTTTTCAAGTCAGATGGTAATGTTTGTACCTTGTTCAACACCTCCTCATAGGTTTTGGCCCCTTTGAAAATGTCATCGTGAGGGGATTCCTCATGTTCATACACTTTCATACCATAGTGATCCATGTGATTTCCCACTGTTTGATAAGGGTCGTGTTTCCTATGTTCGAGATCCACCAACTTGACCTCCTCTAGAGATTCAGATTCAACCTTGGAATGACCCAAGTTGAGTAGCGAAAACCTCCCAATATGTACGAGAAAGACTGGCCAAAACTTCTTCTGAGTTGTCTTCAGTTCTATCCCAATACTGCCTGTTATTATCTGATGAGCTACCTCCTTGCACACCAGTCTGTCAGGAAGGAATTTTGGAAGTGCATGAGGAGGGATCAAACATCTGAAAACCCTGATATAGGAGAAATTCTCCTCAATAAACCAATCAACAACCGCCATGAGGTTTCCTATGTCTGACTCTAAAATATAGAAAGGTGCACAACCATACAACATCTAATGCACCAGTATCACCATGAAATGAAAAATTTCATAAAAAGAATCCTTAGCATTTTCTTCCCACAACTTAGAATGATATTCATGAATGGGTTTAGTGCAGGTTAGGTTCCAACTCCAATTCATCAAAGGGACAGGAGTCGTGAAACATATATCATCCATAATGTATGCAGACATGTAAAAGGCTACTGGTCGACGACTGGATCTTGCGGTTTGATACTCTATAACCTCCTTAGCTAGGTTATATGATAGAATCTTGTTCCAATTGAAGCTATAGCTTTCGACTTCTTCATGTAAAAGGGGCACCCATTCTGCAGGGAAATGGGTAGGACTCTTCTTCCGGAAAAGTCTACATAGAATCATAGCCACATAGACCATGTACTCATTCAATGAGGCTGTGGCATAAACTCTATGGGTATCGGCCCTGAATTTTGTTGGGTGTCTCCACTAGTGTTTGATTATGCCGGGGTATGTTTGATATGCCTATGTGCATTATTTCCTTTGAAATTCACTTACAAAATCTTTATTATAAATGTATGTAGAATTGGGAGACAATTTGTACATTACTTTTATGTGCTCTGGTCTGAAAGAGCCGACGACGACCCCTCGGTTGTCCAAAATGTTTCTCGTCTGCACGTCTGTCCTCTCTAAAGCCCAACTGATCATATAGTTGTATGTCATGATTCATGGGCACGTAGCTACTTTGTGAAGTTCAGACTCTACTATGTCCCGGAGTTTGTTATCATAATCATCGGGAAAATTCTTGATTTCATAGTCCAAGGTTTCGAAAATTTGCCTCCAGGATTTGATGGAATAAATGGCATGCGATGTAGTATCAGATATGATATCTCCTTCCAGGCTTGAGATTTCATCTACTTATTCACTTTTCTTAGGTGCATTTATAGGTGCCATAGTGTTCGCGCTAGAATGAAAACCTATTTGAAGAAGGAAAATGTATAAGCCTGGATAAATGCAATTCAATCCTGATTGTAAAAAACAAGAATGAAATTCAAACTACAGAATGTTTATTAACCTTTATCTTGTCTTACAATGAGCATACTGACACAGGCGATAAGGAATTAATGTCTTAACGAGGAAGGTACGCCTGGAGATACGCCTTCGTGTAAAAAATATCCCCATTTGTCTGTTATTAATATTGTCGCATATCGGCGATTTCAAATTGGAGTTTTGAAAGGATTGCTTTCAACAAATCCCGAAATGCAAAACGCGAAAAGTAGTTTAGTCATTATTAATCCCGTTTTAAACTAACTTAATTTAGTTTTAGACTTTGTTAAAAATTCATGATTTTACATTTCAGAATTTCGGGGATCTTATACCCAAGAGGTATAAGAATTGCGAAATCGCGATGGGATTAATTTAGGAGCTAATCACTTGTATTAATGCTTTAATTAATCGATATTAGTAATTAATTTCTTGTTTTTGGAAAAACGGGGATCAGGCATTCGAGGGTCGACATTTTAAAAGCACTTTGATACAAGAAAACCCGAATCATGAAAGATTAATGAATTGTTGATTGTGTTTAAGAGTTTAATTAATCACGACTAAAGGGTACTTTGTGAAACGCGCGTCGGGACTTATAGCACTCATTTTTTTATTTTTCATTTCTTTAAATATAAATCCTTTTCGGGATTTCGGCACCGGGACTCTAGAGTTGTTAACTAAAAATCATACCTCCTGAAAAGACGAATCCCGAAACCTGAAAAAATCGAAAGACTTTTGACTCCTTTTTAGGACTAAGGGCAGTTCCATGACTAGGAAATAACAAAGTTTCAGGTTTGAAGGGCAAAAAATTAAACTTCGTGTCAACATTAGGCTCCATCTAGGGATCTCTTTTCCTTGTGGGATAAGAAGAACATGTAGACCAAGTGCCTTCATTGGGTAAATGGGGTCAATAATTCAACTTTGTGAAACAGACCAGGAGAAAAAATCAAAACAGGATTTTAGGATCTATACATTTGACTTTGAAAACTCTTCAAAAATAAAACATCCGATGATCTCGAGTTAGGTTCTCAATAGATTTCCTTTTCTGAAACTGACCTCAGATCTGTGTAAGATAATCAAAACCAAATTAACCATTCTACCAGGTTTCACCTGATTCTGTTTGCATTAAGGTAAAGTAATTTCAATGTGTCAAATTAAGGGATCCCAGAAGCCTATAATGTAAATCCAGCTGCAAGAAGAAAAAATACTAGAGCGTCTTGTAATTCATGTATAACAACTTTATCAGATATAAGGATATTGCTTCACTACTAGAAAGCCTCTTCAGTACCCCAGTGAAGTTATCCGACTTCCCATATTGAATTTCCTTTCACCACTTCATTGTTTTCTAGTATTTGAATGTTGAGATGAGGGCAATCAATATAATGAATTTCCTTTCTTCATCTCTTTGGACTAGATGGGGGAAATCAATATTGAATTTCCTTTCACCATATTTATGTATACACTTTTAAATATGAAGTGGGGGCAATAAATCAACATGTAATATACTCGGGAAGATATATGCTTGAATTTTTAATTATTTTTAACAACAGAGGCCTGTCAACTCACTTAAATAGATATGGGTTAATCTTCTCTCTTGCCTTCAAACATCATTGGATTCATGGGAATTCTTAAGGGAAATTTCTTGATATCTCTTTAGGGAATTTCCTTGAGCAAAACCAATCAGTTTATTCCTGTTAGAAAAGCTAATAAAGTTAGGATTAGCCTAGACATACTTTTGGTTCAGCTAAAGTTAAAGAACCATAAACTCAACATATTCTCGTTTTTGAAGGTTTGTTTGAGAATTTTCAGAACCAAAGTGAGACCTTTATTTTCTCAAGGAACTTATGATAAAACATCCAGGGTCAGGCGAGAAGTAGACTTTACTGTGACTAAGCGGAAGGTAAGGGGCTTCAAAAAAACTACTGCACACATGATCGTTCTTAAAGATTTTCTTAGTTAGCTTTTATAACTTTTCCTTGAGTTCCTCCCCTTTTTTACTTCCTTGTTTTAAAATTTCAGTGATAATGTTAGCCTCAATTGAACTAGTGATTTATTCATTTGTATCTCTCGGGAAAATTTAGCTTGAATTTTCAGAGAAAAATTTCATACCTTTGGTAGCTCTTATGTTGTCATCCAGAAAGATTATTTATTTATTACCTTTTTCGTTGGAAGCTACTTAATATAAATATCTGTGCATGCCACCTCTTTATCATCTCTAGTCTCTTGGTTTGTCAGTAACTTTCCTGTGAATGAGAAATCATAATGACTGTCAGGAGATCTCATGAATCGTTTTTTTTTTTTTTACACAAAAATAAAAAAAACTTACCGAAAGAAATGGAACTATAAAGTAAGCATGAAAACAAACCAGTATGTATAATGAGATTTCAGAAACACATTACTTCATGAAGTGTTTAAGGTGCCTCCCATTTACAGGGGCGTTGAAGATGTCTCCATCGATATTTTCTAATGAAAAAGCATTTTTTCCCTCAGAAGCCGAAATCCTATATGGGCCGGACTAGATCGGATCAAACTTGCCATGTTTACCAATGACTTATTTCCTGGCTTCCCATTTCAGGACCAGATCACCAGGGAGGAAATCTATATCTTTAGCTTTTTGATCGAATAAGGCCTTCATGTTATCCTGATATCTGTGTAACCTTTCATTTACTTCGGCCCTATTTTGTTGAACTTCAACCAACTGGTTTATCCTTCTGGTAACGTCATTGGGTTGTTCATTTGAATCTTGCCAAAGTTTCATTACTGGCAGAGCAATATTTATTGGTAAAATGACATCAGTGCTATATACCATCTGAAAAGGGGAAATCCCAATTGATCTTTTGGTACGTATCATGTTAGCCCATAGAGCATATTTTAAATGGATATGCCGTGCTTTCTTGTTTTCAGTCAAAACCTTTTTGATCACGGTAATCAGACTTTTATTAGATGATTTAGCTAGACCATTACCCTGTGGATAGTAAGTTGTGGGGTGTCTTAGTATGATGTTATATTTTTGGAAAAATCTTATCATGGCCATTGAATTAAATGCTTGCGCATTATTAGTGACTATCTTTCGGGGACAACCAAACATGGATAAAATATTTTCTTCTAGGAAACTGATTACTACTGAGTCAGTTGCATTTCTCGTGGGAATAACTTCCACCCATTTAGTGAAATAGTTTGTAGCAGTTAGAATCCACTTGTGTTGTGCGTTGGAGTGTGAATGAATTTCTCCAATGAAATTAAGACCCCATTGTTGAAATGAAGCTTCGGTTTTAACCGAAACTAAAGGTAAAGTTGGGACTTTATGTTTGCATGTAAACAACTGACAAGGAGTACAAGTTCAGACTTTAATGTTTACATCTGTGAATAATTTAGGCCAGTAATACCTGGCTCTTAATATTTTATAAGTTGTTGCCCACCAAGCACAGTTCCCTCCACACACTCCCACGTGGAATTCATCTATAACCCTTTTTGTTTCGGTCTCGACTAAGAAACTCAATAGGAAACCCAGGGGGTCTTTCCAATACAATTCACCATCTATGATACAATATTTTACATCGTGTAACTTCAGTGTCCTAGTTTTAGATGGGGTTAACTCGCTGGGAAATTGAAGGGTTAGTAGGTAAGAAATGATATCGCGATACCAGACTGAAGTAGATAACTTGTCTTGAGTCTCAATTGTGGGTGTAGTGACATCGAGCTCATCTATCTCTAAAAATCCCTCGTTCTCCTGTAGTTGATTTATTCCTAGTGCTTTTAAATTCGATTCAGCTAGCAATTTGGCCAAACCCTGACCTTTGATAATTTTAGTTGGTTTGACTTCCAGGTCGAACTCCTGAATTTTAGCTAGCCACCTGCCTCTTCTTCCGTCGCTATTTGGCTGCACCAGGATATCTTTAACGGAGCTTGACGACACGTAAGAAATGCTCTTTTAGTACAACACGTAGGTTCTGAAAGCCTTGAGATATTTTACCATTGCATAAGCTTGTTTTTTCAATATGCCATATTTCAACTCAGCGTCCCTGAGACTTCTACTAAAAAATGCAATAGCCTGCTCAAAACCTTCCTCATTTTTATGTAACAATACAGTTGCGATTGTATGTTCATAGGTGAAAGAAAAAATCAAAAACTCTTTTCTATAATCTAGGCTTGCCAGGATTGGTGCTTCACTTATTACTTTCTTGATACATTGAAACAATGCTTTGGCTTCGTTTGTCCACTTCACCTCATTGCTCTTCTTAAGCATATCTGTAATCAATTTTATGATTTCGACGAAGTTAGGGATGAATCTTCTCAAGAAGTTTATTTTTCCTAAAAAAGATTGAATTTCTTTTACGTTTCTAAGAATATTTATAGTATCTATCACCTCAACCCTTTTGGGATCGATTTTGATTCCATCTCTAGACACGATATGACCCAAGAGTTTACCTTCTTGCATTGTGAAATGGGTTTTCTTGGGATTAAGTGACAAACCAAATTTGCGACATTTCCCGAAAGTTTGTTTGAGGTGTGTTAGATGTTCTACATTAGATTTAGAGAAAACAGTCAAGTCATCAAGATAGATAACGACGAACTTATCTCTTTTGCCCATGAAAGCGAAATCCATGTCTCATTGGAAAGTTGCCCCTGCATTCATTAAACCAAAAGGCATTTTTTAATACATAAAGGTACCCCAAGGGGTAGTGAAGGAATTTTTTTCTTTGTCATCTTGATGTACTACAATTTGATTGTAACCTGAAAAACCATCAATCATAGACATTTTGTTAGCTCCAACTACTTTTTCTAAAACAATGATCCATCTTAGGTAATGGATAATTGTCCTTAAGTGATGATCGATTCAGGTTTCTAAAATCTACACACAGTCTGATCTCACCATTTTTGTTTCTCACTAGGACTAAATAGGTTACCCACTCAGAGTATCTCAGTGGGACAATGAATTTAGCATCCAAGAGTTTTTTGACTTCTTTTTCTATCACTGTTAGTAGGATAGGGTTAATTTGTCTGAGTTTTTTCCTAAAAGGTTTGACACCTTGTTTAAGTGGAATTTTATGTTCCATTACAATCATTTCATAAGTTCTCAATTCGTCATAAGACCAAGCGAAAAAATATTTATATTGTTTAAGAAACTCAACACACTTACCTTTAATTTTAGGAGACAACTACTTGGATAATTTCACCAACCTAGGATTCTTTTCGATGCCTATATTGCAATCCTCGACTTCCTATGGATGAGGCTGTAAGGTAGACTTCAAAGGTATGTCAACATGATTAAATAACCTTTCTAAGGGGATCATACCCTTAGGTATCTGATTATTTTTTAAAACAAGCATCTGGTGGTTAGCGATTTTATCTTGGAACTCTTGGAGGTCTTCGCCTTCCTGCATGATCCAAATAGGGTCATTCCAGTTTTCTTGGTCGACATGCATTTCAACAAAGTCATCTATTGTCTCTAAAAAATTATGGAGTAGTTCATCATCCTCAAAAACTTGCCAATGTTGTATGTTATTCGGTATGGAAGGCCTATGTCTCATTAGTATATGGTATTTTAATTTGAAAGCAGTGGGAGGTGTGAACGTTGAAGCTGATTTGGCTAATGCACCCGCCTGTTGATTTTATGCTCTTGGAATATAATGAATATTAACAAAGGAGAAAAAGTTTTCGATCAGATCCCAAACACAATTTCGGTAAGACCTGGACCTAGGATGTTTGGCTTGGTATTGATGATTTACCTGTTTCATGATTAGCTCTGCATCGCTAAAGACTTCCAAGTTTTTAATTTTCATTCTCCTGGCATGTTCTAATATTAACACTAAGGCTTCATACTCACATACATTATTAGTGTGTTCAATGTTCCACTGTAACCTATAAGAGAAATGGATAATGAATTTGTCACCAGGTGCCACAAAAATCACCCCAACTCTTCCCCCAAAATTAGATGAGGCACCATCAAAAAACATTTTCCAGACACCAATGATATATACATCCTGTTTTTTTAATTCTTTTTCTTTTTTATTTTCTGTACAACTTTCCTCTATACATACATCAATATCATCATCGATAGATAAAATACAATTGCCTAAATCTTGATCAACAATATACATAGGGTAGTTATTTGGGTTATGTGGGTCACTTATCGTGAATGCTAACCTGGTTTCTCTGTACAAGCGTGTGAACTGTCCTCCAAAAACTGAGATCGTGGCATACGTCATGTCGAGTTGGAGGGATCCTCCAAGTTTAGTGCCCCAAGACCTGGATAATAACATGCCATACTTTGGGGGTATATTAGTGATAACCACATCCATTAGAATGCCTTTCACAAGTATCCATGTAAGATTAACAACTAAATCTTTTATCATGCCTATACACTTAACTTTTCTTGAATTGAATGAATATAAATCTCCATGGGGTCTAGTGATTTCAAGACCAAGTCTATCCATAATGGCTTTAGGCATTACATTGTGAGAGGCTCCAGAATCTAACATGCAATTATGGAGCAGGTGATTGTGCACAGTCAGAGGGATATAGAAAGGGGCAACAGTGTCTTTGGCACCTTCAAAATGTGGGCCGGAAATTATGTTAGGCTTGTCATCTTCTAAATTTATAGCATCGACCTGACTTTCATTTTCTGAAAAACTGATTAATTTAGCGATTTGTTTTTTGTATATTGGGTTTTTTGCCAATTCCACGAGGGGTATAGGAATTTTGATTTTATTGATTTCATTTTCCAGATTAAAATTTCCTATTGTCTTGTCGATCTCTAAGGTTTGGGTTTCAAAACCTTTCTTTTCAGCTTTCTTTTGTTGTGAGGTTTTCGTTTCAGTTGCATGAACCTCTACTTTATGTGTGTTTATGGCTGGTGTATCTGTTGACTTTGTCTTGGTAGGCTGTGTGTAAGAGGTCTTAGTTCTTATAGTCTGTTTTTTAGCGTTTTTTGAAACTGAATCATTTGTTTCACCCCTTGGCAAAATATTTTTCACTAGGAGAGTTGTGAGGCTCTTGTTTCTAGGGCTTAGATTGTACTTTTGGTGGAGTTCGTCCATTATATCATTTTTGATTCCCTCATAGGTTGAATCTTCTGTAATACCATTGTTCTTGTTATTCTTAGATATATGTTTTGTAGTTGCAGATTTTTCATAATCTTGCCTCGTTAAAAAAGGTTGTAGGCATTCATCGCCAAGATTATTTATGTCTTCTTCTAGTTCCTCAAAATCTTCCATGTCTTCTCCTCCTATAAAGTTCTCACTTTTAAAAGGGGCTTGGATTTTTTTATATTCATTCTTAATTTGTCTTTGTTGATTTTCAGGGTTAGGATTCCTTCTGAAATCCTTTCTAGGAAAATGCTCATTCTTCGCTTGATCTAGTTCCATTCTTGAGATCTTACTTGACAACTCTTTGATTATTTTCACCATGTTGTCCATTTTTTCTTCCAAAGATCTTCCTGATCTAGAGGGCCCCCCTTGTTCTCTGTATCTTCTAGTTTCTTTGTTTCCAGTTTCAAATTTGGTTTTCAGCTTTCCCGGTGCCATCGTGTTTGATTCAATTTCTAAGGCATCATATTGCATTTTAGTGAGGTCTATTGATCTCCTCTTCCTCAATAAGAGGGAAAAATCAGGGTCAAAATCTCCAGTGAAGGTTACTTTCGTTGCGGGTTGGGAGGGTTTGACCTCGGCTGGAATTTTATTATACAGTTTATTAAACCTTAGGGTAAACTCGAGAACTGATTCAATTTTTTTCTTTCTTAGAGCCCCAAATTCAGTTAGATAATAGAGATGGTCTTTCCTTTCCCCCCACTATCTAATAAAATCATTTTCAAGTTCCTCATATGAAAATATAGATTCTGCTGCTAGACCTCGGAACCAGGTTCTTACCTGGCCTTCAAAAGTCTGAACCAAGAGTCTCGAGTAGACATCTTCATGTTCGAGTCCAAGGATGTCAGCGAATTGGTCAAACAAATTGATGTGTTCGACTGCATACAAATCACCCTCTCCTGTGAATTTCAGCAGATTCTTCATGTAGTTTTCAGGTAAGTCATGGAGGGGAACTGGGAGGACCAAAGGAGCATATATGGGAGCCACCTTTGCAAATATTCGAGGGGGTGGTACTTGGCCACCTGCTCCTCCTCCTCCAGCACCACCTCCAACAACGACTACTCCGGCCGCAACCATTGATGATTTAGAGGTTGATGCTTGGAGACTATAAGGAAGGGTTTCAAGAAATTGGTTATCAAGGGATAGGAAACTTGAGGAAGGGGAACTAGGGAAAAGTGGAATAGTTTCTTCAAACTCACAGGGTGAATATAAAGGATAATTAATAGGAGTCGTGTCGAGAAAAATAGGATGATTGTAGGAGTTCCGAGAGATAGGAAAATGAACTTCGTGAAGTGAAGAGGTGTCAATCGAAGAGGGAAGTGAGGTGGATCTTTTACCTCTATTGGTGAAAGAAACGATTGGGAAAATCTCAGTTTTAAAATCAGGTGAGACCAAACCAGGCTCAAGGGTTACAATCCTATCGAAAGGTAATTCCCCGCAAGGAGGTGGGGTATTCGATCCTTCAAATTGACCTCTAGTGTTTGAATCTATAACTTTAGGTTGATAAAACATGTTTTTCGATGATACAGTCTGTTTAATATATCTTCTTGATTTTAAATTTTTTTCTAGATCCGGAACAGGAAAAGTCTGTTTGTCGTCTAGGTTTTTCCTGGTGTTCTTTCGTTTTAAAGCCAGTTTATTTATCGTGGATTCGCCAAGTGAAAGATAAAGGTAGAATTATAAGGTTTTCAATCTTTGTTCACTATCAAAGAGAGAAAGTGTCAATGTCATTCTTCCCAGGGAAAAAGCTTCGTTTCTTTGTTCACCGACAACGACGCCAAAAAGATGTTGTTCCCAAGTTTATACTTTAAGGCTCTAAAGTATATCGTCAAGTCATCCAAAAAGATAGATAAAGTTAAGGATAGAAAAGTCAGTTACACAAAAATGGGCTATGGCTGGTCCCTTCACTGTCTCTGTCTAGCTTCCCAGTTTTCCTAGGTACTAATATCCCTTTCAATTACTACCCATGAACATTCTAAATCAATCCGGTTATTTGCAGTCTGCAGGATGGTGTTAAATAAATTTAAAGCGAGACTGGTTTGGTATAATAGTCCACGCTCGATATTGGGTTGTCTTGTAACTGGTACAGTCATGAGGGATAAAGATCTTAAAGATAAATTCTTGTGTTTTCTTTAGGGTTTGCTATTTCTGTTCCCAAATATGTAAGAAGAAATTCAAAACCTTGAATTAATAGTATGACGAAACTAAAGGTCGTTTCCTGTATCTGAGTTAAATTTTAAAGAAGGAATTTGCATGAAGTGGAAATAAAACATTAAGTTGTTGAACAAGGTGAGGCATCAATGACAGAGGAATCTCACTTTGTGACAGAAAAAGAAAAGAGATAGGGAATTTTTTTAATGAAGCGTATGGTATTGAAATCTAAAACATTCACAGGTCTTGTACCTGCTGATAGTCGATACAGAGGAAAAATTGTAAATGGTTAAATGACAAGAATAATTAATCACCACAGTAGAGGTTGTACTAAATTGTAGCTAAGCATTCAACAAGATATAATAAAAGAAAATGAAACTATAGAGGAACACATAACTCAGACTTGACAAGATCTGGAATCTTCAATCTACATTTGTATTAATTCCGAAAAATCTTCAATTTTCTTCCATACAATCTCCTAGAAAAAACCTCTTTTTAGTCTCATGAGGTTATACTTATACCAAGTCACCAATACATTGATGGTTGGTGATTTCCTAACTCCTAGAGGATAAAAGTTACACAAATGCAAACCTCAACCATTTGCATGATTATCTTTTATTTTTCTATCGTCTCGATAACATAATCTTTCAAAATGATACTTCATTGTTTTGTTGAAGTATCTCCTTCTTTTGATTCAATACAGTCAACACATTTCTCCAGGATGAGCACAAAACTTCTAGGAGGCACTGAAAAATCCTTTGCTTCGAATAGATAAAACTTTCTCTAAATTTTCAAGAGCCAGTCTTTAAACCCCTTATCAACAAACATAATTGATTGCAATTTTAAGTTTGGCTGCACTAGCCACCTATCTATTAGATTAATATCAATTTCCTTTAATTATGAAATTTCCATCTGAATTTTGTTCAAATTCTCTTTGAAATTCAACTGGTGTCTTACAATGTTTTTCTGTCCTAGTTGTTGCAATTATCTCTTTGATCTATATGGATATCGGTGGCAACCCACCTTTTCCAACTGGCTCAAAACAATTTTCTGACATTTTTGGCAATTTACTATTTTTAGTTGTTTTAACTTTCGGGGCCATTTTGAGGGCCTAAATGAAGGTTTTTCAGTATCGAGCTCCTCAATGATAGCTGAAGGCACGATTGAGCCCCCAAAATGAATATCCTCGACGATACCTTTTCAACGGGCTATCACACGCCTAAAACGGATATTGTGTGCAAAAGTTACGACCCCGTGAAGTTGATGTACTAACTTACCCAAACGGGGCCCACATGAGTTTTGGCGCTTTATCTCCTAGGGTTAGGTTTTTGGATGTCTAGGGTTTTTGGCATTCTTTCTTATTTTAAAAAGGCCTTCAGAGCCTCATTTTAACACTCTTCTGGTGAATGAGCGTTGTCGTCGCATCTCTTCTCAGAGATAAGCCGCCACCATTCCAGCAAGCTTGTTTCCGCTGCATTTTACAGTTTCAGATTATTTCGTTATTGAATAGAAAACCAGTTTTACTGTATCTCTGTTATTTTATGTTAAACACTTGTTAATAATCTGTATTCATTTTGTTTTGCTCATAAAATCTAGATCAGTGGTATCAGAGCAGTCTGCTCCTTGTTGTCTTAGTGCATGTCCCCAACGAGGTTGGAGTACAAAGAGTTGGGTCTCAAGCTTGTTTCTCTTGAGGACAAAATCTCTCACACGCCCAAGCGACCTCCCATGGTAGGAGAAAATAAAGATGACGGGACAGGATATCCTTTCAAACTGTTGATTGAGGAAGCCCTCATGCAACAGAGGAACGAGATGATGGATAGTTTCATGCAAATCCTTCGGCGACTACCAACAGGCGACACATCTTCTTCGAACGGAGGCACCGCCCCCTTCAAGGTACAAATAAACTTTGATATTCCTATATTTGAAGGTCATATAGACACAGATGTTGTAGACAAGTGGTTGAATCTACTAGAAGGGTATTTTTATGTTCATAAATTTTCGAATAGAAAAAAGATTACTTTTGCGCTCCTCAAAGCCATTCCCCATGTCAAAGATTGGTGGGAAACTTTTTGTGAGAAAAAGGAAACAGAGGAAACCTCATTATTTTCAGTCACGGCCACCTGGGAATCCTTCAGGGATTCCATTAAGGAACAATACTACCCTGTCGGAAGTTATGACGACCTGTATACCAAATGGACCACACTGCGGCAAGAAAGAGACCAAGCAGTGCCATATTTCACAAATATCTTCCATACCT
>JZKD02S1674575.1:158673-196139 GCA_000966675.3 Picea glauca
TACAACATCTGATGCACCAGTATCACCATGAAATGAAAAATTTCGTAAAAACAATCCTTAGCATTTTCTTCCCACAGCTTAGAATGATATTCATGAATGGGTTTAGTGCAGGTTGGGTTCCAACTCCAATTCATCAAAGGGAAAGGAGTTGTGAGACATATAGCATCCATAATGTATGCAAACATGTAAAATGCTATTGGTCGACCACTAGATCTCACGGTTTGATACTCTATAACCTCTTTAGCTAGGTTATCTGATAGAATCTTGTTCCAATTGAAGTTACAGCCTTCGACTGCTTCATGTAAAAGGGGCACCCATTCTGCAGGGAAATGGGTAGGACTCTTCTTCTGGAAAAGTATACATAGAATCATAGCAACATAGACTATGTACTCATTCAATGAGGCTGTGGCATAAACATTATAGGTATCGGCCCTGAATTTTGTTGGGTGTCTCGACCAGTCTTTGATTATGCCGAGGTATGTTTGATCTGCCTCTGTGCATTCATTCCTTTGAAATTCACTTACAAACTCTTTATTATAAATGTACTTAGAATTGGGAGACAGTTTGTACATTACTTGTATGTGCTCTGGTCTGAAAGAGCTGACGATAACCACTCAGCTGTCCAAAATGCTTCTCATCTACACATGTGTCCTCTCTAAAGCCCAACTGATCATATTGTTACATGTCATGAGTCGTGGGCACGTAGCTACTTTGTGAAGTTCAGACTCTGCTATGTCTCAGATTTTGTTATCAGAATCATCGGGAAAATTCTTGATTTCGTAGTCCAATGTTTCAAAAATTTGTGTCCAGGATTTGATGGAATCAATAGCATGTAGTGTAGTATCGTATATGACATCTCCTTCCAAGATTGAGCTTTATGCTGCTTCTTCACTTTTCTTAGGTGCCTTTCTAGGTGCCATAATGTTCGCGCTAGAATGAAAACCTGTTTGCAAAAGGAAAATGTATAAGCCTAGATAAATGCAACTCACTCGTGATTGTAAGAAACAAGAATGAAATTCGAACTACATAATGTTTACTAACCTTTATCGTGTCTTACAATGAGCGTACTGACACAGGTGATATGGAATTAATGTTTTAATGAGGAAGTTATGCCTGGAGATATGCCTTCGTGTCAAAAATATCTCCATTTGTTTGTTATTAACACTGTCGCATATTGGCGATTTCAAACTGGAGTTTTGAAAGGACTGCTTTCAACAAATCCCGAAATGTGAAACGCGAAAAGTAGTTTAGTCATTATTAATCTTGTTTTAAACTAACTTAATTTAGTTGTAGAATTTGTTAAAAATTTGCGATTTCGCATTTCAGAATTTCAGGGATCCTGTACCCAAGAGGTATGTCATAAGAAAACCATGAATCATGAAATCGCGATGGGATTAATTTAGGTGCTAATCACTTGTATTAATGCTTTAATGAATCGAGATTAGTAATTAATTTCTTGTTTTCAGAAAAAAACGGGGATCAAGTGTTCGAGGGTCAACATTTTGAAAGCACTTTGATACAAGAAAACCCGAATCATGAAAGATTAATGAATTTTTGATTTCGTTTAAGAATTTAATTAATCACGACTAAAGGGTACTTTGTGAAACACGTGTCAGGACTTATAACACTGATTTTTTCTTTTTCATTTCTTTAAATATAAATCCTTTTCGGGATTTCAGCACTGCGACTCTGAAGTAGTTAACTAAAAATCATACCTAGTGAAAAGCCGAATCCCGAAACCTGAAAAAATAGAAAGACTTTTGACTCCTTTTTAGGACTAAGGGCGGCTCCATGACTAGGAAATAGTGAAGTTTCAGGTTTAAAGGGAAAAAAATTAAACTTCGTGTCAACAAGCACCCTGCAACAACACAAGTTATACGCCAATCTGTAGAAATGCTCATTCGACATGAAGATAATTCAATACTTAGGATACATCATGGATGAACATGGGGTGCATGTGGACCCAACCACGATTCAATTCATTTGTGATTGGCTAGTCCCAACGACTCTAATAGAGCTTCGTAACTTCTTGGGACTCACCAACTTATACTATATGTTCGTGTTGGGGTTCTCTCATGTTGCTTGGCCCTTAATTCAAGTGACCAAGGGTGGAGATATATCCAAGTTTTCTTGGTTTGAGTCACAACAAAAATCGTTCCAGGATCTTTAACACCGCCTCTAATTTGCACCATTCCTCACAATTCCATACCTACAACAACCATTTGAGATTTAGACAGATGCCTTCGAATATGTTATCAATGTTGTCCTCAATCAATAGGGACATATTGTGGCCCATCACAATGAAAAACTATCTGATGATGTTCGTAGATACCCCACCTATGACAAGGATATGTACTCCATTGTGCAGGCATGTCGATAGTGGAAGCATTATATTCTAGGAAAGGAAACGATCATCCACACTGATCACAAGCCTCTTCAATTCATGTAGACACAAGGAAAGTTACAGAATGACCACCATTAGAAGTGGTCCATATACCTGCAACAATTCCACTTGAACATTAATTAAAAGAAGGGCAATACTAATTGTGTTCCAAACTACCTCAGTCGACCCCCGATTGTGGCAATAACCATAGTTCTTAATTAACATGGGCACAAGACATCTGGGTGGCCACAATTATACAATAGTGACTCTGAATTCACTACTACTTATCAGACACTGAGTGCAAGAAAACAAGTTCTAGACTTCCACCTCTAGGATACACTCTTATGCTATCTAAGCCATATTTATGTTCCTTCAAGCAATCGTGCAAAGCTAATTTGGGGGGCGCATTACAGTCGAGTGGCAGGGCACTTCATTTTGGATAAGACAATAGTAGTACTACAAGAGTATTTCTATTAGCCAAAGCTTCAATTTGACGTCATCCAATATATCAGATCATGCACTTCCTATGCCATCACTAAACTGACCATCAAGAAGCAAGGGTTGTACATTCATCTCTCTACCCCAGACAAGCTCTGAGAGTTAGTCTATATGGATTACAAGTTAGGTTTTCCCTCCACCAAACATGGTCACGATTGTGTCTTTGTGGTTTTTGATCTATTCTCTAAGATGGCCATTTTGGCACCATGTAAAAAGAGTATCACAACCAAGGCCACTGCTAGGGTCTTCTTTGAGCATGTTTGGGTTTATTTTGGGCTATTATTTAAAATAGGGACAATAAGTTCCTCAATATGTTCGGTTCCATCCTATGGTCTCTAATGGACATCAAGTTAACCAAATTTATTGCCTTTCACCCCCAAACAGATGGATAAACATAAGTGATCAACATGATAATTGTGCATATCATGGACATGTACAACTCCCAACATCCACATACATGGGATGAGAGCCCTCCATATGCTCATCATAGCTATAATAGAGCCCTCCATGACTCTATTTGTTGCAACCCTTTTCAATTATGCTTGGGGTTCCAGCCATTGGCTCCCATTGATGTAGCTCTACACATTGCATCTTCATTGACCTAGTCCTCCCATGCTTAGATCAAGGTAGATAGAGCAATCAAATTTGTCGAATGCATCCAACATCTCCAACAACATATTCATGATATCTTGCAAAAGGTCGATGCCAAGTACAAGTAATGACATGACTAACATTGATTTCTACACAAGTTTCAGGTTGGTGATAAGGTATGGTTTCATTTACAAAAATAGTGCCTCACATGCCCTCACTGGAAGTTCAAACCTATCTGATATGGAACTTACACCATCACAAAGGTTATGGGTGAAAATTCTTTTGAATTGAGTATTCCTCCTTTCCTTAGCTTACACCCAGTGTTTTATGTGGAGTTGCTTCGACCATATTTCCAACCTTTGTTGGACACCTTGGAGGTGGTTGAGTCATTGGCCCCTACAAAACTCAATACCAACTACATTAAGCAAGCTACGTTGGATCAGGTCATGGACAACAATATGAAGGTCACCCACTAGAAAAACATACAACTCTATTGGGTTGTCAAAACAAGACAACTTCTTCAACAAGGCAAGTGGCACATTGAGCTTCAGATTCATCAAAAGTTTCCCCATATACTGCAAGAACTCAATGTAATGGTGATCATTCCTTCCTAGGGATGAGGATTGATCAAAGTGGATATTGGTGGCCACCCACCTCTTCCACTGGATCAACACGGTTCTCCATATTGATAGTTTTGTTATGAATTTTTGGGTTTGTGTTTTTTTTTTTTCAATTGAATGTAGCAGACATATCTCTCTCTTTAGAGATAAGCTACCACCATTCTAGACAACTTGTGTTCTAGATTATTCCACTATTTTATTCATTAATAGAAGTTGGGTTTCCACTGCATTATTTTGCTCTCTGTTATATTTCCATGTGTGTGTGCTCCATTTATTTTCCTGCCTTTCATTTTGTTCCCTATACAAGTCAAATCACTTGAGGATAGTAATTAGTAGAGTTACTTAAAATAATTAAATTTTCTAAGGAAAATTCAATCAATTTAAAGAAGAAAAATATGTAGCATTATCGAAAACAAGCATAAAAGGAAACCCAATCCTAGCAATCAAAAGTTGTTCCAGAAATTTGATGATAACTTCTTCATTTACCCTAGTTAGTTGGATTGTTAAGCCCTAGAAAAATCCCCATGTTATGTATAAAACCCCTTATTAAGCCCCAGATACCGAATTATTACATTTCTAGTGTTATACTTACATGTAGGATAGAACCCTTCATTGTACCCTTTATCTCTTATACAGATACCAAGGAGACCTAGTCTTAGGATCATAGTATATCATCTCATATTGTATTCTAAATTGGATATATTATAAAAGGAGGTTTCCCCCTTGAAGTGGAATGTAGTCATTGGAATTTTATCAATTTTAAGGTGTTGGATCATAACCCTTAGGGTATTAGAGAATTGATCCTAGGGTTTTGATGCTTCAATCAAGTCACCTTGGAATTTTCACTATAACGTTTTTTATGGGACTATTCAAACAATGAAATTTGGAGGTTAATATGGAGACATATCAATGTAACTCTAGTAAAAATTCCAGGTTCTAGTTCATTATAATCTCGAAGATATAGCCTATGGAAGATAGGGCTTTGGACTCATCTGGAATTTAGTTTTAAACGAGTCATCTTGGGATTTTCACTATAAATTTTATTCTGGGAGGTTTCGGATAGTGAAATTTTTTGGAGACTTAGGAGACATCTCCTAGTAAAGGTGATCCAAATTTCAGATTATGGTTCTCTATACTTTTGGATATATAGTCCATGGAAGACAAGGATTATTAATAATCTTGAAATTAGTTTTAAAAGAGTCAGCTTGGAATTTTCGCTATAACTTTTTTCTGTTAAGTTTTTGACTCATAAATTTTTAGAATCTTGAGGAGACATAGTGAGTTACATGTGACAATTTTTTTACATTTTGAATCATTACAATATGTGATATATATCTCGTCAATTCCCGCTAGCTCAATCGGTTAAGGTGTCGGTTTCATTTTTTAGGTGACCCGAGTTCAATACCCTTATGATGTTTTTAGTAGGGAGGAGACACCCAAAAATCCATCCATGTTAAGGGTTGGTGCGGGCCTAGTTTGGGTGTGATCCCCATGTGATTTTGATGGCTTAGATTCCCCTAGGTTGTGGTTTCTTAGCCAATGGTTAAAAATGTTGGCCCCATAGGTTACGAGCACATTTATAACAAACAAACAAACAAAAATATTTGATATATATCCCATGGAAGTTGGGGTTTTTTACTAATCCTGAAATTAATCTTAAACAAGACATTTTGGTATTTTTGCTATAAAGTTTTATCAGTGAAGGTTCAAACTGTGAAATTTTCAGGAGTTTAATAAGTCATGTCAGAGTACTACATGCCAAAATTTTGGAATTAGAAGGGTTCAAAGTTTAGAGGTATATTAGGACAAAGTTCAACCATCTAGTCATACTCCAAATTAAGGGTTTGAAAGGTACGTAAATTACAATTGGCATAAATTTTTATTGGAAGATCTATTTTTGGTGATTCAAACTTTGTGATAAAGAGGAAAAATAGGAGAATTATCATTTTTTCACATGGAAAAGGGTTCTACAAGAAAAAATAATGGTACTCATAAAAACTCAAACATGACTTCCGAAGAAAATGAAGACTTTGAAAACAAGCTAACCCAATTAAATAACCAAGTTGATGAAATGAGTGTTAGTATGATGAAATGAGTGGATTTAACACATTATCAAGAATACCTTAAAGGAGAATTGGAAGATCAAATACAAAAGACAATGGAGGAAAATAAGAATGACATGAAAAATAAAATGGATGAAAATAAGGAAGAGAATAAAAGAAATATAGTAAAAATGGAACAAAACATTATGGAAGCCTTAATTGGGAGGTTACCTAAAATTGATAAGGTGTATGAAGGAACTCATGAAAATAAAGGTATTGTTTAGGGTGAACACCTTTCCAATAATAATAATTTTCCAGGGGGATTTAATTCCAATAATGGAGTTACTTATGGAGGGTTTCCAAAAGGAGTGAGCCTTCCCAAGATTGAATCAAGGAATTTTGATGGAACAAAGGTCTTTACCTGGGTGAACCAAATGGAGCAATATTTTTATCTACATAATATTATGGATGATAAGCAAATGATTCACATCACAACCTTGAACATTAAGAATAAACTATATCAATGGTATCGATGGATAGTCAAAATGAAGCCACCTTTTTATCATTATAATTGGGGTTTATTTACAAGAGGCTTAAAAAGCACAATATGGGAAAGTTTGGGAACATGACTACTTCAATCAATTGACAAGAATAAAGCACTTAGGTGATATTGAAGATTATAATTTATAATTTCAAGTATTGGCCACAAGGGTGGATGACATAAGTGATGAACATTTGTTGGAATCTTACATGGGTGGATTCAAAGAAGACATTAAACATGAGCTTTTCCTATGACATCCCACAAAGATTATGGAATCTATGAAATTTTCTCGTCGTATTCAAGCCAAGAATAAGGCTACACACAAGCCCACCATTGGAGTATATGCATGAAGAAGAGATCATTTTGGGGTTCATAAGACAATTGTACCTCAACCAAAAAGGTTGACACCACAACAAATGGATGAAATAAGAGAAAAGGGACTATGTTTCAATTGTGACAACGAGTACAGTACGAAGCATAAATCCGATGATAAGAAATTATTCTACATAGATCGTGAAGAGTAAGAAGATCAAGAATTGGAACCATCACAAGATCTAGATCTAAAATATACTAGCCCAATGATATCTTGTCCTGCATTAGCTGGCATCAATACTCCACAAACCCTCAAGATACAAGGATACATCAAAAAGAAAAAGGTAATAGTGTTGATTGATTCTAGTAGTACCCATAACTTCATCAATTACAAATTAGCAACAGATCTCAATTGCTTTGTTTTTACAGCACCGGATTTTCAAGTAATGATTTCAGATGGAGGTACCATAAATTGTTCTAGGAAGTTCCATAGTATTAAGCTCAATATGTGGGAGTATTTTTGGATAGTCCCATGATTTCCATCCAAATGGGTGGTTTTTATGTTGTATTAGGGGTCCAATGGTTACAATCATTGGGAACAATGGCCCTTAATTTTCAAGATATTTTCATCTGAAGAAAAGGAAATTGAACTTAGAGGTATCCAAGGGAAACCCTCTAAGGTGATAAGATCTAATAACATGAAAAAAATACTCAAAAAGGGACACCATGGTGTAATGGCACAATTGTGCTCACTAGATGTTCATATATATATATATATATATATATATATATTGTTTGCTCCATTGGATATCCAAATAATTATCGACAATCATTCCAAGATATTTGGAGAAATGCCTAAGGGTCTTCCACCTGCTCAAGATCATGACCATGCTATTCATTTGCAACTAGGAAGTGTACCACCTAACATTAGGCCTTACAAGTATCTATATGCACAAAAGAGTGATATTGAGCGTATGATCAAAGAAATGTTAGAGGCTAACATCATTCCACCTAGACAAAGTTCTTTCTCTTCACCAGTGGTGATGGTTATGAAAAAGGATGGTTCATGGAAGATGTGTCCATATTATAGAAAACTCAACAAAATGACCATCAAATATAAGTTTCCTATTCCTATCATTGATGAATTGCATAGAGCAATTTTCTTTACTAAATTGGATCTTCGATCGAGATATCATCAAATCAGAATGAGGCAGGAAGATATTCCAAAAACATCTTTTAGAACACATGAAAGTCATTATGAGTTTTTGGTTATGCCATTTGAACTTACTAATGCACCTTCAACATTTCAAAGCTTGATGAATTCTATTTTCAAGCCCCTCCTTAGAAAATTTGTGTTATTAATTTTTTATCGCATACTAATCTACAACAAATCTTGGGAAGAACATGTACACCATGTTGATAGAGTATTACAACTATTAGAAGAGAAACAAATTTATGCAAATCCTTCCAAGTGTGCCTTTGGGGTTCAAGAAGTATGATATTTCGGTCATATTGTATCTCATGAAGGTGTAAAAGTGGACCCTAACAAAATTAAAGCTATGAGGGAATGGTCGATTCCCAAAACCTTGAAGAAAATTAGAGGATTCTTAGGATTGACAGGATATTACCACAAGTTTTTCAAGAACTATGATCAAATAGAAACACCTCTAACAAAATGATTAAATAAGGAATCATTTTTTTGGACTCAAGAATAAACCAAATATTTTGAAAATCTGGGAGGATATGTGTACAACTCCCGTCCTGGCCACACTTGACTTCACAAAAACATTTATTGTGGAGTGTGATGCCTCAGGCCATGGAATTGGTGTATTTTTAATGCAAGAAGGAAGGCCTCTTTCCTTTGAAATCAACCAACGTAAAGGACAAATCTTACTCTAACCCATTTATGAAAAAGAAATGGTTCCCATACTACATGCAGTTAAGAAATGGTGCCCTTACATAATAGGAAGACACTTCAAAGTAAAAACAATTCATGATAGCTTGAAGTACTTCTTGAAGCAATGATTATCTTCAAAAGAGAAACAAAAATGAGTTACAAAGACGCTAGGTTATGACTTTGAAATTATCTACAAAAAAAAAAACATAATATTGTGGAAGATGCCCTTCGAGGAAAGAAGAAGAAACAGAAGGTTCACTATGTGTTATTTCTATTCCACAATATGATTGGGTGGAATAATCAAGGATAGAATGGAAGCAAGATAAAGAGGTATGCAATATCATTCAACTACTACAAGAGGACCCCATTTCATTAGATAATTTTGTATGGGAGAATGAATTGCTATGGTATCATGATTGCTTATATTTATGTAAGAATTCCCAACTCAAACAAAATTTCCTTCTGGAATAACACAATTCTCTTATAGGAGGACATTCATGATTCTTAAAAATATATCATTGGATCAAGACGTATTTTTTTCTAGGAAGGCCTTAAAATTGATGTTCAAAAGTTTGTGTTTGAACCCAACAGAATAAGGGAGAGACAATCAACACGCCAAGTCTCCTACAACCATTAGCTATACCAAGTCAACATTGGGAATAAGTTTCAATGGATTTATTATAGGTTTACCCAAATATGAAGGAAAGACTATCATCATGGTAGTAGTGGATCGACTGACAAAGTATGCCCATTTTTCTCACTTTCTCATCCTTTTAAAGCAATTACAATAGCCACAACAATCATGGACACAACTCAAAAGCTACACAAAGTCCTCAAGATTATTGTAAGTGACAAAGATCCAATTTTCACTGGAAATTTTTGGACTGAATTATTTTCTTGTTTGGGTACTCAATTGCCTCACAACTCATCTTACCATCCTCAATCCAATGTGAAAATTGAGACTGTGAATAAATGTCTAGAAGGATATATTCATTGTTTTGCATATGATAAAAAAACACAATGGTTTGGATGGTTGGACTTGACAGAATGGTGGTACAACACATCCTTCCATACTTCATAAAAAAATGTCCCCGTTTATAACACTTTATGGATATCATCTTCCATCCATCACATCGCCCTTGAAAGGGACTACAAAGGTTCAATAAGTGGAGGACCACATAGGGCACCAACAATAGGTTCTTAAGCTATGAAAGGACAACTTGGTTGTGGAACAAAATAGGATAAAACAACAAGCTGATCAACATTGCAATGAAAGGGAATTTGAAGTGGGGGATTGGGTATTTTTGAGGCTACAACCATATAAGCATATGCCCCTCAAGCAAGAAAATAAGGACAATAAATTAACACCCAAATATTATGGCCCCTATAAGGTTTTGCAAAGGATTGGAAGTATGGATTACAAATTGGAGTTGCCTCCATCTTCATGTGTACATCCAGTATTCCATGTTTCTTGGTTAAAGAAGGTAATAAGTAACAAGATCCTAGTCCAAACTATTTTACCAGGGATTAATGAGGAAGGGAAAATCATACTAGAACTAGAAAAAATCCTTGAAACAAGGTTTAAGCAACTATGGAATTTAGCAATTACATAGTACCTCATCAAATGGAAGAACCTACCAGTGGAAGAGGCGACATGGGAAAGATGAATTCTTCATGCAGAAACACTTGCGGTTAGTCAAGTGTTGAGGAAGACACTTGTTTGAAGGATAGGGTCATGTTAAACCCTAGACAAAGTTCCATATTATGTATAAAAACCTTTATTAATCCCTAGATGATTGTAAAAGGAGGTTTCCCCCTCGAAGTGGATTGTATTCATTGACTTTTTATCAATTTTAAAGCATTGGATAACAATAGGGATCACTTATATCCACATCATGAAATAGAATATAACAGTTAGAATGTACTTGTGTTGCTTTGAAGAGTAAATTTTTATCTACCCAATAATACATAGACCCGATTGTAGGGGTTTCAATGGGATAAAATGTTTCTTCTCCCTTCTAGCACTAGTTTGGGAAACTCTACACATTCAAATGTCTATTTGAGCATCTCTAAATAGTGTTGGTCAATAAAAGCTAGCTCTCAATATTTTGTGACATGTGGTGTCATTGACAATGTCCTCTAATTGCTCTGTTAGAACTTGGTCACCATCTTTTTTTCTAGGCACCTTAGTAATACTTCATTGCTGTTCTTCAGGAATAATACACCATTTATGAATTGGTATTGATCAGATTTTAGCCTTAGATTTCTCCTTTGATTTTTATTCAAGTTTGGTGGGATCTCACCCATATGTAAAAAATGTTTCAATTTAGCCTACTAGGATTTTACTGTAGTTGGGATAAATAATACTTCTTAAGCATACAATGATATTTCATTTTCCTAGTCTTCCTTACATAAGTTATCTAGTTATAGTGCTTCTACTTCCAATTGACATAATCCTTGACCTTTGACTATTTTTTCATATTTGATTTCCAAGTCATGTTCTTGAATGGCAGTCATCCAATTGCCTCTCCTCTTACCTAGTTCTTTTTGAATGAATAAGGACCTAACAATTGGGTGAGGAACAATTATTTTAGTGTATTTTTTTAGAATATGTGGTCTGGAGTATTTGACACCCTTAAACACTACAAATGTTTGTTTATTGATGGATGGGTAATCTATTTTATCCCCTTGTAAACCGGTGCTCATAAATGATGTTTGGCATTCATCCCATGTTCTTTTGTGTGAGCATTTCTACAAGGGAATGGACAAATACAAAAGTGTATAGAAAAAATTATTCGTTGAAACTTGAGCTATGAAGTGTAGGAGATTTTTTTTCCCCAGCTTTGATTTCCTCAAAATATTTCTTCTCAATAGGCATTCATTTGAAGACAACATCATTTTTATCATTTTCTGCAACAACCTAATAGTTACAGCAAAATATGGCACAAGTCCTATGGAAAGATTTATCTTGCCAAAGAATAATTGCATTACCTTCTCACCAATTGACATGGGAATCTATGTGATGGCTTTAGTTCTTTGTGGATTAATGAGAATCCCATATTTGAGATAATATGGACAAGAATTTTTCCTTCTAATACTACAAAAATGATCTTCTTGGGATCAAGGGAAATGCCATACTTATGCCAACTTTCACAGATTTGTTTTAGGTGTTGTATGTGGTTTGTCCTATTTTTTGAGTAAACCATTACATCATCCAAGTAGACCATGACACTATGATTTGTTAGGCCCCTAAAATTTCTGACCATGACTTGTTGGAAAGTGGATCTAGTGTTAATAAGTCCAAAGGACATTTTTCAATAGGTGAATATTCCTCATTTCATACAAAATGTGGTTTTCAGCCTATCTACTTCCACCACAAGTACTTTATTATAGCTTGAAAAATTGTCTAGAAGAGAAAACATCTCTAAACTAGATACTAGTTGTAGAATATGTTCCATAGGAGGAACATGGAAATTATCTTTATTAGATGCCATGTTTAGATTATGAAAGTCTACACATAATATGATTTCTATTGTTTTTTTATGATAGGAACCATATTAGCTACCCATTCATAATGTTTGATTTTAAAAATGATTTTAGCATCTAGTAGCTTCTTCAATTCTTTATGGATCAAAGGTTCCATCATTGGATGCACTTTTCTCAACTTTTGCTCAAATGGTTGGACACCTTCCTTCAAGGGAATGACATGTTGTATGGTACATGTGTCATATGCTTTCATGTCACTATAAGACCAAGAAAATGCATTCATATATTGCCTGAATAAATGCATGTAAGCTAGTTTTTAGTTGGAGAGAAACAAGTTCAAAGATTATCATTCTTTGGGTTTTAAGAAATACCCAAATTGACCAGTTCATGATTCATGGACGGGATATTTGTCTTGACATTCATAGTTCCTCAAAATATTCTCTTTGGATCATACAATTTCTCCAATATTAAAACATTTATTAGAATGTTAATTTCCTTGAAATTTTTCATCCCATATCATCACTCTTGCAATTCTTTGGCATGTTCTTCGTCATCAATCACTGCATCCTTGAACACGTCTTTGTTGGTCAATAACTGAACAATCTATTGATCATCATTAAATACCATCCAGTTATAACATTGTCAACAACTAATGGGATACAAATTGATTCAATAGTGAACCCATCATTTATTGGAGTTAACTTGGAGGCATCGTTGGCCAACATACAAGTACCTGCATTTTTGGATAAGGGAATAGAAGTAATATTAAAATCTTCAAATTCATCAACTAACTTCCATACCTCGAGTTGATAACTTCTTAGATGTGGTGATAAACAATGAATAGTATTTTTTACTTGAATCACTAATTTTTTTTTATAGATTTCACCTTTAAATCGATGGGTTTTTTCAGACCCGGAATTAAAGATTCATCCTCTACAATGTTATTAATGCATTCAATCAAGTGTGTTTAGCATGGGTGGTTGGGAGGAATGATTGTTATCCTCTCCACCCGAGTTCAATTTCTGCAAGTGACATGTTTATCTCATAACGAGTATATTGTTTTAATGGATTTGACCCTTGTTGTTGATCGGCCTTGTTCCCTAAATATTCCAAGATTTACATTGGGTACCACTCTCAAAATGAGGGGAAGTACTCAGGGGTTCCTTACCAAACTCAACATTTTTTTTTCCACATCTTTGGCTTGTAGTGAGCCTAAATTATATATAGGTCAAATTTCAGGAGGATAAGTTCAAGTTGCTTTGGAAGATCATGGAATTGACCTACCAAGTTGAGATCATATTGAGATCTTTGGGCAGGAAATCGCTATTGATTTCCAACCATTTTATTAACAACAAGGTGTTGAAGAACTTCACAAGATTTCCTAGAAAAATTAGAGTCAAAGTTTGGACTCGGAGGAATTGAAGAATGGGGAGAGGAAGCAAGAGGAGACAGTGGGATTATTTTCATGGGTTGATGAATTTAATCAAGTGTGATCTCAATCAAATCCTCTACAATTTCTACAATAGTTTTTATATTGGTCTGAACAACATTTTTAGTAGTTCTCTTCCTCTTGGGTAATGAAGGAGAAATGGGCAGCTTACTGATTTTCTTTGAATATGCTTGGGTAAGTCGACATAATTCATTCAATTATTGGTTAGCAATATAATACAACATTATTATTTCTATAAGATAAGGATTTTCTGGATCAATAGTTGTATCTTCAAAAGTTTTCTTGGGATTAAAATCCACGTCGAAAAGACTATGTGAGAAATTACTATGTAGATTATTATTATCGGCCATATAATAATGAGCCTCCTTCTAGTGCCAAAATTATTGAATGGATAAATGACCTTATGCAATTAGTAGAGATTCTCCCCAACGAAAGGTCCCACTTAGGCCTCACAATATTTGGAATAGGGAATCCATCCAGTTATGGCCCGACCACCTTTTGATAGTTTTGTTTGGGTTTTGTCAGTTATAGCCTAGTCCATTATTTATGTAATTTTTTGAATGCAATAAACGAAATGTAACTAATCTAATGTGTAGGATGTGGAATGATTCCCGAGATAACTAAGATTTTTTTTTGAGATAAACATAACACCAAATATCTTAATACTTTCAACCTTTAGTAAAAAGTTACTTGAGAAAATAAAAGAAATAATCTAAATAACTAGTTGTATTGCAGAAAATTCTAGTAATAATCAACTAAATACAATACTATGATTAAGACTATAGACAAACCATTTGTGAGATAAACTAAATAAACAAGTTACTTGTGAGTGAGAAAAGTATGCACTATAGAATCAAATCCTTATATCATTCCAAAAATCAATAAACTAGCAAAAAACGTTTTACAAACCACACATTTTAGAACTTAAATCTGTCCCCAAAAAGCTAAGCCAACAATGGCTTCTTATTCATTGACATTTCATAAAAAGTCTACAAGTTGCACACGCAAAAATTCCTTTACAATTCTAATATTCTTATTTATAAAAAAATAATAAAGAGGGGAACTTATGAATTTAAGACACTTGGATGACTATTCATTTTCCCCTTGTTTCCTAATGGTTATCTCTATCACTTCATCTTCTTTTCCCTCGAGAGGATTTTACTTGCTTTGACTATTTTGACATTCTAGTGGGCTAATAACCTTCCCATTTGGGCTATTCAAAATTTCCCCTATAAGATGACATCCTATTTGAATAAATGAAGCTTCTTCTATGTTCGACAACACGGTATATTCCAACAGAGGATGAACACCTTTAGTAATCATTCATACAACCAGATTAGAGATCAACATACCAATGTTTTTACATGGTAAAACTTCAATGGGGAAACATCCATGACCCCAGACAACATGGCCACTTGAGGCAATTTATTAATGCAAAAGAAAAATATTACAAGAGAGTTTCTCACAATCGATCCTTGACAAATGACCCTCCATGCTCTTTAAAAAGATATCTTGGACCAATCGAGTGTTAAGCCACAGATCAATATAGTTGTTAAGATTGAGGAGAATATGAGTCGTCAGATCACTCTGTGTCTAGAACATATTTTGACCATCAGATTACATAACTACAAATGCATACTAAAGAAACACACTTTAACCCAACAACACATTAGACCAAGTTGATATTAATTGAATCCTAAGTGTCTAAATATCCTAACATCACCACTCAAGAATAACTTTGGATAGGATTGAAGGATTTATAAAGGTGACACAATAGGATAATGAAGGAGGCAATAGATCTTATCCCCCCTTAATGACAACTTCCTCAACTCCTAAAATAGATCGAAGTTTGGAAAACTTCACTTCTGTAAGAGACTTTATGAAAATGTCTGCAACTTGACCTTTTTTAAGGAAAAAGAGAACTTCAACAACTCGATCATGAATGAGATTTTGATTAAGTGTATGTGTATCTCGATGTGTTTGTTGTTCTGATGTTGTACTAGATCTTTGACAAGCTTGATGTAACTCTGATTGTCGCACCAAAGGGTGGTCAGATGCTATTGTTGGGATCCAAACTCTAAAAGGATCTGTCGAAGCCACAAGACCTCTTGAGTTAATCGTTTCTTGATACTCTGCTTCTACTAAAGAAAGAACAATAACTTGTTGTTTCTTACAATCCCAATTGACAGGTCTAGAACCAAGGCTGAAAACATAACCTACAATAGAATTTCAATCATCAGGGTCGTTGGCCCAATCTGAATCAGTGAAACCAACCAACAAAGAAGTCCCCCCTAAACTGTAATGTATCTCAAACTGAACTATACCTCAGGCATACCGAAGTATCATTTTAGTTGCTTTCCAATGTCTTTCATGGGGTGTTTGCATATACTGGGTAACAAGACCAATAGAAAAGGAAATATCAGGATGAAAATGAGTAAAATATAAGAGGCTACCAACTAATTGACAATACAAAGTGACATCAACTTCGGGAGTAGTACATGTGGCAACAAGTTTGACTCCAAACTAGAAGGGAGAAGGGGTTGGTTTAGAATCATCCATGTGAAAGAGGAAAAGAAGGTCACAAGCATACTTAGACTGGGAAAGAAAAATTCCTTCCTTGGTTTGCAATACTTGGAGGCTAAGAAAGTAATGAAAATATCTTAAGTCTGTCATTTCAAATTTATGTTTAAGGATGGATTTCAGATGGGTTAAAAGTTTAGGGTCACTACTAGTGAGGATAAGTCCATCAGCATAAAGAAAAAATATTATGAGATGGCTTCCTACTTTCTTTGTATAGACATTATGGTCATAATGACATCTAGAAAAGTCAGTGTCAAGAAGAAAGTTATCCATTTTGGCATACCAAGTGCAAGGAGCTTGCTTCAGACCGTAAAGATATTTATTAAGACAACAAACAAGGCTATATTCATTCTGGACATAGCCATGACATTGTTCCATTTATATTTCTTCTTGCAAATCCCCATGCAAGAAGGAAAAATTTAACGACCATTTAATAGACATCCCATTTATGTGAGGCAAGAAGGGCTAGAAAAAGGCAGATGGAATTCATTTTGGCTACAAGGGAAAATGTTTCATTATAGCCAATGCCTTCAAATTGAGAAAACCCTTTGGAAAATAATCAAGCCTTGTGTCTTTCAACACTTCCATCTAATTCATACTTAGTTCTATACACCCATTTATATTTGACACGTTTTCTTATTTTTGGAAGATGTACAAGATCCCAAGTATCGTTTGCCATTAAGAAATGATATTCTTCATTCATTATTGTGTCCCAATCTAGATGGCCTAAAGATTATGCAAATGTGTGTTGGACACACCGACCACACTGAGAGGGGGGGTGAATCATTGTAGGGATATTTTTACTTCTTTACAAAACACCTTGGTTAGCAATTACTATTTTCTCATTAATTCCCTTCATACTTAGTTTCTTGCATGTAAACATATCTCAACAATATATTATCATCACATAAATATTATTGAACAAATATATATATCATCAAAACCCTCACCACGGAAATCTTATTGAACAAATATATATATCATCAATAACCATCACCATAAAGAACACAAGGAACACAATATATATGTATAAGTTTCTTTTTTTATTATGGACTACAATCCTTGGGGTTTATCAACATATACTGAAAAAGAGAAACAACTCCAAAATAACACCAACTCTCAATGCAAGACTCAACTTGTAGATCTCAACACCAACTAAGATGTGAGAAATCCAACCCTCAAGTACAACACCATGCTTGTGTACATAACCAAATCTGTCAACATGTATGTGACCTATTAATACTGCAGTCCTCGTATGTACATGGTCTGCCTATACTACAACACGCATATGTACGCATACTTCTCTATGTCAGCCTGCACACACCTTCAAAAACTAGGGTTCTGAAACTTCACAACTTGTGCCCTTCATACCCTTTCTTTCCCTGTCACATTCGCCAGTAACAAGTCACTACAATCAACTTGTCACTGCTCAACCTATACCATACCAACCACAAACAGAACTACACCATTCAACAACCTATGCATACTCCTCATGCATACACCATCACAGATTATGGATATCTCTTAATCAAAACAACTCTATTCAACTAACAAGCCACCATCTACCATATCCAAACATCACAGCAACCATATAAAGAATGATTCAAGCATTCACCATACCATGAGAAACTCTAAACATCAAGACAATATGTACCCATACCAAAACCTTTGTAGTAGATCTGAACATGTATAATGTTGATCTAGAACTTGCTTCAAACTTTGGGAACCTAGCACCAACACTTACTCAAGATTTTCATGTCCTTTCCCAACTATACATGCCCTGATCTCCTTCACCCCGCGTACATACGTGCCCTATCCCACTGCATCCCACCTACTACTTCATAAAAATAAGGTTTTCTAAACCTCTGAAACTTTTACTGTCAAACCTCAGACTTACAGAACTTTTGATGTGTCCATGAGTACCTGCAATGAATCTTTCACCAAAATAGATCTTCAATATGCTCAAGAGACTCCCACATAAGAGGCCCTTGATCTATTATTTATACTTATCTAAGTAGCTTCCTCCAGGGGTTACCTTCTATCCAACTTATCCCAACTTCCTTCTTTTAGGGCTAACCCACTTTTGACCACTTCTAGCCCTCTTTTCTACAAATAGTAAATTCTCCACTTCTAGTTGAAACTAATTTATATTTAATTGTTTTATTGTTGCAACCTCTTAACCCATGATTAACCACTTCGACTTATCAACTTATTCTAGGATATTCTAGAATAATTTGACTTCTTTGACCTTCTAGAGGCTTCTAGACAACACATGAGGGTTCTCCAACTTCATAAGGCCATAACTCTCTAACCGTGAGGAATTATGTGGCGTTCCACATACCATCGGAAATGGCATGACAAGCACTATCCATCTAGAATAGTATGACTTTCAAATTAATTGATATTCATTACAGTATTCCAAAATCAACCTTGGGTTCCTTAACCACACATCTAGGATGACTCGACCACTTGACCATTTGGACTTCACAAAGCGTCTTCCCATGAGGGATTTCACCATAAGGGGACCATTTTAGAGTTCATCCATTTGATACTTCCTATCATCCATGACATGACATAAATGATACACCTTCTTCCTATCAACCAACACATCACTAGGACATCACTTGACATCAATTACATCAATCCTTCGACATCAATTACATCAATGACAACATATTTCATCAATAAATACATCAATGATACAAAATACATTACTATGACAATACATCAACCCTTTGACATCAATGACAACATGATACAACAATGTGTCTAGATCATGAGTCTCTGAAACTTGAGCCAAAAGAGAAGAGGCTTGATGGAATTGTGAACATGTATGACGCTCATATGAAGGATCACTGACAAGATAACCAATTGCTTCTCATGTTTAACATACCCATCTAGGAAGCAGTGGTCCCGGTGCAATTTCATGTTTAATGGACTCATCTCGAGGAAGGTGAGAAGGTGGAGGTGTATTTTCATCCTCACTATCATCATTTGAAGAATAAGAAACTAGAATAGGAACAAAATATGGCACAAATGTCGAAGATGGCTCAGGCCAAAGCTAGCACAAATGTCAAATTAGGCTCATAGACCAAGAAATTTTGATCAAATTTAAGATATCTTTTAATAATAAACTCATTTGAATGAGGTTGAAGAATTATGTAATCTTTTACATATTCATAATATCCAAATAAAATACACTTCTCACTTTTAGGATGTAAATCTTTCCTTTTCTCATTAGGAATGTGATCCCACGCTATACTACCACATACTCGAAAGTGGCTTACATATGGATTAATTTTATTCCATGATTCTTCTGATGTTATATTTTTTAATTCTTTTGTGGAAGTGTGATTTACTATGTAATTTTCACAGTTGATGGCTTCCACTCAATAATGAAGACTTAATCCTTTAGATTGGATCATACAATTAGCCATTTCTTTTAATGTGTGATTCTTTCTTTCAACAACACCATTTTTTGGTGGTGTATATGGAACAATATGTTGCATTTGAATGCCCTATGTAATGAAGTAACTTGTAAATTTGGTGTTCACATACTCACCTCCATTATTTGTTCTTAAACTTTGAAGTTGATGTCCAGATTGTTTTTCTATAAGGTCCTTGTAAGCCAAAAACTTGTCAAAAACTTTGCTCTTAAGCTTTAAGAAGTAAACCCATGTGTGTCTAAAGAAGTCATCAATGAAAGTTAATAAATACTTGCACCCAAACAAAGAAGGAGAAGAAATCCGACCATAAAAATCATTATGAACAAGTTGCAAAGGGGTCGAGGCGTTCCAAGAGGCACATTTGTCAAAAATATACCAATGATGTTTGTCGAGAACACAACCGGCACAAACACCATCTCTACAAGAAATGAGAGGAAGACCGGTCACCATATGTTGATTACATGGATTATGTAATGAGCGATAGTTTAGATGACCAAACCACTCATGCCAAATTTTGCTCAAGTCATCTCTATGAGCAAATGAAACTGATGGAAAATATGATGACCCAAAGTTGTCAAACTTGTACAACCCGGTAACATCATCAACAATTCTAGTTGCTAGGTATTGTTTAAGATATTTTAAATTTTTTATTACAACTTAGTGAGGTGAAAAATCTACGGTTTTGCCTTCACCTGAATGAGTGGTATGATACATTGATACAAGGTTGTAGGAAAGCCTTGGAACACATAATAATAATAATAATCTATTTTTAAGGTCACAACCAAGCCAACACACCAAATTGGTGTATGAGACCCCCTTTTTTGTGGGACAAGGGACCCCCCTCTGCCCAGTGATTTGACTGGTAAAGTCTACGAAGGTATACATACCCTACCCCCCTCTAGATTTGAACCTGCGACCTCTTAAGAGGAAACTCTTGTTCTTAACCATTAGGCCCACTCAGGCTATATAAATGACCATATCATTGAAATGACCATATCTACCTGAATTGTTCCAAACCCTCCAACACTAAGAGATCTATCATCACCAACAAATATTTGTTTGATGTTACATTCATTAAGAGTGGAAAATATGCATTTATCCTTAATCATATGATAAGATTCTCTAGAATCAATAAGCCACTCATCATAAGAATAAGTAGAAGTTTCATTGAAGAAGAAACCTGAAGCAGAAAGTGCATGTCCATGAGAAGGAGAATTGGAAGAAGAAGACTCAATATTGATGTTGTGCTTCTTCATCGTTGCTTCTAAGGATTCAATCTTCTTAAAACATTTAGACTCTACATGACCATATCAACCAAAAAAGTTGCAATGCCTGTCGGTCTTCGTATTTTTGGATTTTTCTCCTTTGTCTCCATTAGGAGCAGAAGCTAGCGGAGAGGGTTTGGGACCCTTGTTTTTCTTGTTGTTGTGGAGAGGATTTTTCTTCTTAGGATTCTTGGATTTATCTCTCTATTGGGCCACTAAGGTTTTGTTGGATGTACCTGTAATGTTGATCACTCCAAGTTGCACAAGTTTATATTGCTCTCCAATGAGAGAATCACAAAAAGACTCAAGAGAGAGTTCTTTATAGGCACTCCCTGGAGCTTCTCTAGTAGCATGAAAGGTAGATACAAAGACAAAATATGCACTACCAAGCTTAGCAAGAATAACATATATGCATCATTCATCCTTCAAATCTATTTTATAATATATACATAAAACTGTAAGTGTTTTGAAATTAGATAAATAATCTTCAATGCAAGGAAAATCATTGAAACTTAAATTCATTCATTGATTATCAATCTGGTGGGATCGAATAATATTGTGTTTACAAACACAACTTGAAGATTTTCCCAATCTTCATTTGGGTCATCAATTCCTTGAAGGTGAAACCTTAAATCAAGAGAGATGGACATTTTGATTAGTCCACGTGCTTCATCATTCTTATTATCCCATTTGGATTTATTTTCGGGATCAGTGGGTTCTTGTTCTTTTCCCAAGGTAATCCAGTACAATCCTTTACTTCTTAGTACATCCTCCATATGGGATTTCCATGAGAAGCAATTGGTACTAGTAAGCAAAAGATCACTGAGAAAATCCATATTAAAATTAGAGAATATGGATTTAAAAGCTGAAATGGATGGTCTGGATGGAAAGCTCTTGAAAAATATATTGTTTAAAAAAAACGACATTGAAAATAGATTTCGGATGTGAAATTTATGTCATTTAAAATAAAAAAGACATAAATAATAACCAAATAGCCACATGAAAAATATAATTTGGTCCATGTGGTGATGCTCCTCTTTATCTAACTTTACCTATAAACTCACTTTTACAAATAAGTTACTTATGAATTGACCCACTTTTATAGAATAAGTGGGATCACTTTTACAATGAAGTTACTTTGTAAATTAAAGTTGCATGCAAAAAGTAACTTATATAAATATATATATATATAAACCAACTTTTATGTCATTAAAAAAAAAAAAAAAAAAGAAAAAAAAAATAACAAATAGCCACATGGAAAGTATAAGTAGGTCCATGTGGTAATGCTCCTCTTTATCTAACTTTACCTATAAACTCATTTTTACAAATAAGTTACTTGGAAGTGATCCACTTTTATAGAATAAGTGGGATCACTTTTACAATGAAGTTACTTTGTAAATTAAAATTGCATGCAAAAAGTAACTAAAAATATATATATATATATTAAAGCTATTTTATAGTGTTAACTTTTATAATTCAAGTGAAATGCACTTTACATTGAATGCATGAATTTTTTCAAAAAGTAAGAAAAAAGAGACTTGAACTCAAGACTTCTTGCTAAATAAAGCAACTTTCAACTAGGTGAGCTAGTGAAAAACACATTATAATCTTAAGGAGGACGGGGGGTGTTATTTTTGTTGTTGTTGGAACTTTGCCTCAAGGTGCATGCTTAAAAAAAACCTTTTTTCATGCGTTCACGCACAAAAAAAATTATTCTCGACAACAACAAAGGGGTTAGATCTCGGTTAACTTACCCGAAAAATGCAAGTTTTCTCTCAGTTTTCGATATATCAAGATCACACAGAGCGCATGAAAAAGAGCATACACAAATAAGAAAATACTTTTTTCTTTGTTTCTGATTTGTCGAGATTGCATAAAGCATAGGGAAAAGAGCATACACAGACCGGAAAGAATAGCAACCTGGAAATAAAAATAGAAAACTGAAATATTATCTTTGTAAAAAAAAATGGTGTATTCAAGCTTTATACCTCTGAATCTGACTGAAATGGTCGTATCTTGGGAAAACATAAACCTTGAAAAAAAAGTGTTTCTAACTTAAATGAACACTTTGGACACAATGGAATAGTCCTTTTAGCCAAAAAATGTATGGAAATATCATAAACCAGAGATGCAACAACACGACTTCAAGATCTCGATCTACAATGGGAGCGGGTCTTCAAACGGGCTCTGATACCATGTTAAAAAACATAGGGTATTCCACCATAGGATGATCACCTTCAGTAACCACTCACACAATCATATTAGAGATCAACACAACGATGTTTTTATGTGGTAAAACCCCAATGGGGAAACATCCACAGCCTTAGCCAATGTGGCCACTTGAGGATATTTATTAATGCAAAAGAAAAATATTATAAGAGAGATTCTCACAATCGATCCTCAATAGATGACCCTCCATGCTATTTAAATAAATATCATGGACCAATCGGGTTTTAATCCACATATAGATATAGTCATTAAGATTGAGGAGAATATGAGTTGTCATATCACTCTATGTCTAGAACATTTAGTGACCGTTGGATGACATAACTAAAAATGAATACTAATGCATACTAAAGAAACACACTAAGAAACATACTTTAACCTAATGAGACATTATACCAAGTTAATCTTAACTAACTCCTAAGTGTCTAAATATCCTAACATTCTCCTCCCTTCTCCATTTTCTCACAAAGGTCACCCATGCCTCAAAATATGAACAAATTGTCTCCTTATGAGAAAAGGTATGTAGTTGAAGAGAATCTTTGTACAATGTGATGCTTCGACTTATCCTTTTCTCATATTTCTCCAATTTAGGAAAATATAGTATTAATAAATGTTATTTTCCTTATAGGGGCCTTGATGAATATCCAGATAGATTATTCATTAATCTCAGGGAGATCTCTTATACATTTCCTATTGGGGACAATATAGCTCTCCAACTCTTTGGACACCTATGCTTGGGGAAATAATTTATTCCTGGGTCCAAAAGAAGGGAGGTGAAAATCCTCTGTTATTTTTTCAATGTTCTTCCATATCTTAGCATAGCTCTTGACCTCAAAAGTAATCCCTTGAAGAGCCCCATAAGATATGTGCTTCTATTGTTTGAGTTCAAACTCCATTTCTTACAGAACTTGTGTAGAAATAGTGGGAATTTTAGGAGGAATTTCAGCGAGTGCAACCTACCAATCTTTCACTTTGTCAAATTATAGGTAATATTTTTAGTACTCCAGTTCCCATACTTGGACACATTTCTTTACTTTTTCTATGTTCATCCCTAGAGTCTGTAGATGTCGTGCTTTGTTGTAGAATTCCCTCTTCACGATGTTCATTTCATTCTGCACTCTAAAGGACTATTCAACAAATTGAGGAATCCAATAGCTTGCTTTATAATTTTCCATTGGTCTTTCTTCTCCTCCAACTATATATTATGCTTTGGACTATGCTTTCTCTTCTATGGTTTCAACACCTTCCACGTTGACTGGTATTATTTCCTCAGGATTTTCTAGTATGTCAATCACCTATGCTTGACCTACAACCGATGTTTCCTAAGTGTGCCTCTCTTTCTTTTCCTGCATGTCTTGGAGGAAAAATAAAAGTTCTTGCAAAATATTAGCAAATCCAAAAGAGCATACAATATTAACTTTAAAAAATAAATTCATTGAAACTAGGGAATTTCCCTTAAACCATTTGAATTAGCCAAGTTTGCAGGTTTTATAGAAAATTGACCTCGATTTGAGTTGCATGTTGTATTAACCATGATATATTCTTCGATATTTAACATAGACTCCTAATATGGGTTAGAACTTGGGGAACGAGGCTTGCATGTATGGTCTCATTCCCATGAATGTTTGAACTAAAATGCTTAGAATTATGAGGCCTTGGGTGTTACTAATAGGGATAAATTGTCAGATTGTAATAATTACCCATCAAACCAAAACTCATGACATGTGCGATTACACTTCATAATTCGAGAATAATTTCATCATTCAAGTTCAAAAGGTGATGGTTTAAGCATATGGCATCGACAATTCATGCTTAATTGCATACATACAAGTATAAATCACATGAATAGTTCTGATAAACCAATTTGATTTCATTAAATTTTCACCCGTGTGAACGATTTGAAACAGATGGAGAAGAATATGTGAATCAATGCCAATGGAGGAAATTGGGACACCTTATGCATGTGATAGGTAAGGTCATGCCCAATTCGAAATTTGGGCCCGATCAAGCAATAAGGGTATGAGTTTGCTTGGTGATGGTCCGATTTAGAAATTGAAAAAAAAAATCAAAATCGAGACTATGCGACACCAAGTTTGTGAATGAAAGTCTTGATTGTTATAGAACTCAAAAAGGTCTCACGCCTGCAAAAAAATATGTTTCATAAATGAAGATGATTGAGAAATTAGGACCAATCAATGAATTGGGAAGGAGTTAAAGCTCTTTAGTGACTTGAGGGCCCGATTTAGAGTTTCAACCCAATTTGAACAAATAATTTTTCGAAGGAAAATAACAGACAAGGTTCGAAAGAATGTAAGGAAGAGAATCAAATCGATTAAGGCTAAGAGTTATGTACAATACAAATGGTCATGATAAGGTTAGATTTGAAAATTGGGGTCTATTCCCAAATCGAGGAAAAACAACAGTATTTTTGTGAAGAGAAATCCCAATTTCAAGATCGAGGCCGATTTAGAAATAAAGATGATGAAGATTCGAGGTGATCTAGAAAAATATAAACCAAAACTGAAGAATCAAAGGTTCGAAATACAGAAGAAGTTGAAGGAAAACTCGATTTGAAAATCAGGGTGATTTCCAAATTGGAAAGATGAGAAAGCAACCAAAGTGAAAAGGATGCCCAATTTGAAGACCGAACCCGATTTGAAAATCGAAGGGCTATGTAAGTTCAAACAAAAAGGAAATTAAACAAAGGAAATCTTGAGAAAGGAAAGAAATCAAGACTCAAAGAGAAATAAGACTTAAGAAAATAGCTAATTCAAAACCAAGTAAGCGAAACCTAAAGGCATATTCAGGTTAATCATCCAGTGCATCAAATGCAATAAGGAATTAAAATCAATGTGCAAATAGAAAGAAACATATCCAAATTAGTGAAAAATTAAGTTGGGCCCCCAAGTTTTGCTCAAAACTTAGGGGTGTTGTTGTGGGCACAATAGAACCAATGCATAATCATAGACAATACCCCCAATACATGTGCTTTGGGTTGCCTCTAGAGGCACCATCAAATTAAGTTTATGGAAGGGGATGAAGGGATATGCCGATGGACTTGAACATGGACTTCATTATTATCATGATTATTAGGAAAAGAGATGTTATATTGAGGTGAGGAATAATCATTCATTAAACCTCAAATATAAATCGGTCCCTTGAAACTCTTTGAGGTCTTATTTTATCCATTTCTTTAGAAGATATAGTTTTGCATATGTTCCTAGATGTCATATCCTTGACCTCAAATAGAGAAATTTTAACATCTTGGAACAATTTCACATTCCATTTATCCATATATTCCAAGCAATAATTACAATACTTTTTGTTAGTAAATAAAAAATAAAAAATTTATGTTATGCACATAATAATTACAACCATCAACTCCTTCTCTAGTAGATATGTAACTACATTTTACAAATTATATTAAGGTATTCCTATATCAAAGGAATTAGTTTTTGATTTATTTGTCAAAGCCACATCTTGGCTTGATTAATTTACAAAACATGATACAAATGTCTCTGAATTCAAAAGGATCACACTCCTCTTTTTATTCCCTTTTCCCTTTTTCTCCCTTGAATTTTGTCCAACAAGCCCCCTAACACAAGATTGTAGTAGATTCAATCACCATTATTTGTTGTGCCTTGTCCCCTAGATCCATGGAAATTGGGTCCCTTTCCTTTTTGAAGAATCTAATTCATGTTTCCTCTTCCCCTACGATAGGAATCTTCTTGCATTGAGGCCACTAGGAGGGAATTTGTTTTGTAAGCATTTAAATTTTTTTCTCTTCATGTAATGCATTTCTCAGGGAAATCCACCAGGTACTCCCCCTCATTCTAAGGATGATACTCAATTTAAAGTGGATTCTTCAGGGTTGAAGACCAATTTTACAATCAACAGTTGGTTCATGAAGAGAGTAAGAATGTCATAAAGTGGGAATTGAACCCAAGTGCGGGAGGATAACAATTTTCCTTTTAGACACTCAAGCTACACCCAATTGACAAGTCTTGATCACATTAGTATTGTTGTCACACTTATCTGGAGATGGAACGATATTATTCATTGAAACTGTTAGAAAAATAGGATTGCGGAGCAATAAAATAAAAACAAATGCGGAAATAAAACACAAAAGATACACAATACAATAGAGACATAGATATGCGTTGTTCACGCAGTGTGGGCTACGTCCACCAGAGAAATTTCCAAGTCCTTCTTTTTATTATCCATCAAAATGAAGGGATACAACCTACAACTCAACTGTTGTAACTTCCTCTTCTTTCTATCGCACTCTCCTCTCTCAGAATACAATATTCAAAATAATACACAGCCACAATACAATTCCCTCATAAAAGAGGGTTGCCTTCTAGGGAAAAAATCCCTAAAATAACTTCTACCGTTAGATCTACAACCTTATAATGAATGGTCCATATTGACTATGAAATTACAATATTTTACAAGGCAATTTTTCCCAAATTTTCGCTTTAGGGGTGCGGCCCCTGAATCCCTCGTCAAGGGGGGGCTACAAAAATTATCGCATCCCCCCCAGGGACCCCCCTGGAGAAATTTGTGGGGGGGAAATCCCACCCACACCCCTCGTTAGGGAATGGGGTCCAAGCATGGCTGAAACAAACCTTTGAATCATGAAGATAATTAGGCTCTACAACCAACAATATCCCACTTGGAGACTAATCAAAACAACTCCACTGATGTTGTGCCTGCTCAACTAGACTCCACCTTGGACCTGGAAAATTTCTCATCTTCACCTTCATGCTTGAAGACCAATTGAAATTGAGCAGGAACTCAGTTTCTCCCTAGTTAATCCCTTTGTTAACATGTCTGCATGATTCTAACTAGTATGTATCTTTTCCAACTTCAAATGTCCATCTTCCAAGACGGATCGTATGAAATGGTACATGAGTTGTATATGCTTATTATTTGAATGGAAGGTTGATTTCTTTGCAAGATGAATGGCACTTTCATTGTCACAATATAACCTGCTATTCTCCTGCTTCTTTCCCAATTCCTCCATAAACCTCTGTAACCAAATAATTTCTTTACTAGCCTCTATAGAAGCAACATACTCTGCTTCCATTGTTGAAAGTGCAACTAACTTTTGCAGTTTTGAAATCCAACTTACTGTTGTTCCACCTATAGTAAAAACATACCCTGTGGTTCTCCTCTTGCTATCTTTATCACCTGCCATATCTGAATCAACATATCCTTGTAGAACAGTGTTTGAACCTCTAAAACATAATGCATGAGTAGTAGTACCTCTAAAATACCTTAGAATCCACTTTACTTCCTCCCAATGTTCTTTACCTGGATTGTTCATATACCTGCTCACAAATCCAACTGCATGTGCAATATATGGTCTTGTGCAAACCATCACATACATCAAGGTGCCAACTACTAATGAAGAAGAGACCCTAGACATGTATTCTATCTCCTTTTGTGTCTTGGGACACATTTCCTTAGTTAATTTGAAATGGTTGGCCAAAGGTGTACTAACTGGTTTTGCATTATGCATTCTAAACCTCTCCAACACCTTCTCTATGTACTCACCCCGAGACAATGTCAATTTGCGATTTTTCATGTCTCTTATTATTCTCATACCAAGGATTTTCTTTGCATCACCCAAATCCTTCATCGCAAATGAATTAACTAATTTATTCTTGAGCACATTATATCCTACATATTAGACCCTGCAACAAGCATGCCATCTACATACAATATCAAGATAATATAGCTTCCATTTTATAGCCTTTTAAAATAAGCACAGTGATTAGAATGACATCTACTATAACCTTGTTCTGTCATAAACCTGTCAAACTTCAAATACCACTGCGTTGGATATTTCTTTAGGCCATACAAGCTCTTCTTCAATCTGCATACCAAATTTTCCTTCCCTTTGACCTCATACCCCTATGGTTGTTGCATATAAATCTATTCCTCCAAATCTCCATTGAGAAAAGTTGTTTCTACATCTAATTGTTCAATATGCAAATGTTCTACTTCCACAAGACTTAAAATAGTCCTAATTGAAGTCATCTTAACAACATGAGGAAATATTTCATCAAAATCTATACCTTTCTTTTGTGCAAACCCTTTTACAACAAGTCTAGCCTTGTACCATTTTTTTTCTCCATCTTCTTCCTTCAACTTGTAAAAGAATTTATTCGGCAATGCTCTTTTTCCTATAGGCAACTGAGCCAAGTCCCAAGTCTAGTTATTTACCAAGGAATCCATTTCCTCTTTCATGCCTTGCTCCCACTCCTTTTTAGTGTCTACCTGCATTGCCTCTTCATAACTTTATGGTTCACCATAATTAGTTAACAATAAATAATACAATGAAAAAAAGTATCGTTAAGAGGGTCTACTTAACCTGGTATATCTTCTAACAACACTTGTAGGAGTTTGAGGTACATGTTGCTCTTGTTGCTGTACATTTTGTTTTTTTGGTGCCTTTGGAATTTCTTTTCCAGTGATCTCATCAAGCACTGTGTATTATGGTTTTTTATTTTCCTGTTTATTTCCATGCAATTGATCTTTGTACATGACCTTCTCATTGAATATGAAATCTCTACTCCTAATGATTTTGTGATTTTCATAATACCATAAATGATAACCAAAATTATTAACATTGTATCCAATAAAGGTACACTTCTTGGATTTTTCCTCAAGCTTTGTTATATTTTCTTTATCAATATGGACAAATGCTTCACATCCAAAAGTTTTCAAAAAATAATAGTTTACCTTTTTACCTATCCATGCCTCCTCTGGAATTCCACCATCCAAAGAGCTTGAAGGTCCTTTGTTTATTAAGTAAACAACAATATCTTAAAAATCTTCCCAAAACTGTAAGGGTAACTCAACATGCAATCTCATACTCCTTGCACACTCCATGATTGTCCTATTCATCCTTTCTGACACACCATTTTCGTGTGGTGTTCCTGGAACTGTTTTCTCTCTACAAATCCCATGGTATGAACAATAATCATCAAACTCCTTTCTACAATATTCACCTCCATTGTCTGATCTGAGACACTTCAACCTTTTTCATGTCTCATTCTCAACCAAAGCTTTCCATTTCTTAAAAGTATCAAAAACATCATATTTTTGTCCAATGCAATAAACCCAAGTTTTTCTAGTTGCATCATCAATCAAAGTAGCATAATAGTGAGAGCCACCAAGAGATGATACATGAGTTGGTCCCCATACATATGCATGCACAAGCTATAACCTTTCACTCTTATTTTCTTTTCCAACTCTGAGAAATCTGACTCTCTTTTGTTTTCCATAAACACAATGCTCACATAAATCCAAATCAATTTGTTTAAGATCTGGCAACAAATTTCTTTTTTGAAGTATCTGTAACCCCTTCTCACTCATGTGTCCAAGCCTATGATTCCACATTGTTGTATCCACTCCTATAGAAGCTAAAGAGATAGAAGAGTCAATATTACTAGTACATAAATACAATGCACCTACCTTATCTCCTCTTGCTATCACCAATGATCCTTTGGTGACCTTCCACACCTTATCTGTAAATATAGATATATAACCTTCACTTGCCAATTGCCCTGTTGAAGTTAGATTTTTCCTTAGATCTGGAACGTGTCTTACCTATTTCAACAACCATTGGTTTCCATTATTTTTCTTTATTTGTACCTTACCCATTCCAACAATTTTGCATGGTGTATCATCAACCAAATGAACCTGTCCAAAATCACCTTGAACATAATCTACAAAATGTTTCCTATGGGGTGTGGCATGAAATGAAGCCCCTGAATCTACTATCCAAGACTCAAAAAACATTATCTACAGAAAGAATCAAAGCATCTTGTAACACATCCCCTGTTACATTTGCTTATTGATTTTTCTCTTGTTGTCCATCTCTTTGTTTCTTTGGAGATTTGCAGTCTTTCTTCAGATGTCCTTTCTTCTCACAATTCCAACACTCTATATTTCCTAGTTTAGATTGGATCCTCCCTTCCTAGAATTCCCACGGTTCCTTGAGCCCTTTCCTCTATCCTTTTTTCTTCCCATCTTCTCCACAGTTAACGCATTACCTAATGTCTCACCTGTGCTTTTCCATCACATTTCCTCACTAAGGATAACACCAACAACATCATCAAATTTTAGAGTGTTTGAACCAGAGACAAAGTTACTTACAACCATGACCAAGTCATTCCATCTTTCTGGAAATGAGCACAAGATTAGAAGAGCCCTAACCTCATCATCAAAGTCCACTTTTACAAAACTTAGCTGATTAGTAACCATATTAAATTTATTTAAATGATATGCAATAGACCCACCTTCTAACATCTTCATATTAAATAATCACTTCACTAGAAATACCTTATTGGACGCCGAGGGTTTTTCATATAGTTTAGCCAATGCATCCATCAGCTCCTTCGTTGTTTTTTCTTTCAAAATATTGAAAGCCACCGACACTTCCAAGCTCAGTCGTATCATTCCTAGTGCCTTTCTGTCAAGAACCTCCCATTCTTCGCCCTTCATGGCCATCAACTTCTTTTCTGTTCCTCCCAATTGTAGAAATAGATCCTTCTGGTATAAATAATCTTCCACATGCATCTTCCATAACTAGTAGTTTTGGCTATTAAATTTATCGACCCTAAACTTTCCATCTTCCGCCATTGCTCCCACTCGAACCAGGAACCCTCTTTTCCTATGAGTACCTTTTGCTTTGATACCAGTTGTTAGAAAAATAGGATCGTGGAGCAATAAAATAAAAACAAATGTGGAAACAAAATACAAAAAATACACAATACAATAGAGACACAGATATATGTGGTTCACCCAGTGTGGGCTACGTCCACCAAAGAAATTTCCAGGTCATTCCTTTTTATTATCCAACAAAATGAAGGGATACAACCTACACCTCAACTACTGTAACTTCCTCTTGTTTCTCTCGCAGTCTCCTCTCTCATAATACAATATTCACAATAATACACAACCGCAGTACAATTCTCTCATAAAAGAGGGTTGTCTTCTAGGGAAAAAATCCCTAAAAATAACTTCAACCCTCAGATCTGCTACCTTATAATGAATGGTCCATATTGACTACGAAATTACAATATTTCACAAGGCAATTTTCCCCAAATTTTCTCTTCGAGGGCGTTGCCCCTGAATCCCCCATCAAGGGGGGGCTGAGAACATTGTTTCCACCCCCCTAGAATCTCGTGGTGACAATTGTGGGGGGGCAAGCCCCCCCACACCCTGTTAGGGAATGGGGCCCAAGTACAGCTGAAACAAACCTCTAAATCAAGAAGATAATCAAGCTCCACAACCAACATAAACAAAAAGACTAGTAGTATTTGAGGTCTTGGTTGGATCCATCCAATGATAGGCCAACTTCAAATGTTGTCCCCGAAATGACTTTTAATTATTCCTTTTATGAACCTATGAAAGCTTTGTTGATGCAATTTATGTTGAGAACAAAATGAAAGATAGTGTTAACTGAGAAATAAACATAGAGATACATGAAAATGAATTTATGTCAATGAAAAGATGGTGAAAAACTATGTGGAAGTAGAATAGATATAATGGTGGTATCTTTCTCTGAGAAGATATGTGTTTGTTATGTTCATTCTCTAAAATTGCATAACAATGACACTTGATAATGGGCACTCAAAAGATCCTAATTACAGTGACCTAGGTCGGAATCTAGAGAAATAAAAGAATCAAAGTTATGATTGTTCAACTTGTTTTTAGCATTTTTAAGGTTCCAGGAAGATGTGTTGAGGGTCAAAACCACTAAGCTTAGAGTTATACCATGATGAAACTCTGACTATTTCATAACTATGATTTCCATCATATTTTTGTTGGATTTGGAGTAGAAGTTTAATAGGAAAAAGGGGTGGTTTGAGTTCCCCTTATCCACAACTGTAATAACAAGGTGAAAACTACATTTTATTATTTTATATTAATTCCAAAATACTAAGAGGCAAATACATTAATATGCAAGAATCTTAACGCTGATACGAAGTTAGGGTTGAGTGTGACTCTGAGTTGGATGATACTAAGCTATATTAAAAAAAAGGGAGCCTTATTGGAACCATATATTTTCACTTATTTCTCCATTTTAGGTTTTATTTATTTGATGAAAGATGATTACTAAGTTGATATAAATGCCCTTCTTTTGGGGTAAGAAACTTGAAAAATGCATGGGAATGCATCGAAAAATGCACTAGAATTTTAGGACCTAAAAGATGTTAGTATTAGCATCATTTTTTAAATGGCTTGATGAACACTTAGATCAATCCCCCCCCTTGAGTAGAAATGGTATCCATTGAATTAAGTTTATGTACTAGATGGAGGAACTTTCATTCAATTTTTTATTTGGTGAACCACTTGCCCTACTTTGACAACTTGAAAGAGTTCCATATTGTTGGCATTGGGTGCTATTCAACTTGGTGTCAATGATTTGGTCCTTTGTAGCTTGCTCAATGAAATTAGGGTTGATCTTTATAGTCTCCATGTACTTTTCTACTTTTAAGGTGTCCAATAGACGTGGGAAGTATGAACAAAGAAACTCCACATTAAAGATAGGTTGTAATCCAAGGAAGGGTGGAAGATTAAATTTAATAACATTTTCAATCACAACTTCGATGATAATGTAAGACATGTATAATAGCGGTCTAAGATTCTTATGGAGTCTTGTGAGTTGATATTTTTGTAGGTGAAACCATACCTTATCACCAACTTGAAACTTGTGTAGAATCCAATATTGTCATGTCATTGTTTGTACTTGACGTTCTCTTTCTACAAACTATCATGAACTTCTTATTGGACGTGTTGCATTCATTCAACAAATTTGGTTTCTTTTTCTAACTCATCTTGAGCATGGGATAGCCTTCTTGTGTTAATGCTATGGTTTCTTTTCGAAACCCTGGGTGCACTTGAAAAGGGTTGTCACTAATAGAATTGTGAAGAGTTTTGTTGTGGTCACGCTAGACATCAGGAAGGCTTTTCATCCCATGTACATGGATGATTGGAGTTGTAGATTATAATGATGGAAGACAATGGATTTTTTTAGATTGGTATCCATCATGGACTAAACACTAGACTAAAATATACTTAGGAATATGTTGTACCTATCAGAAATAATGGTCTTTAGAAACCCAAACATGCACAAATGATATCATTGCAGTGCCTTCTACGATGACAATATTCTTGTAGGGTGCTAAAATTGACGTCTTAGAGAATTTATCAACAACCACAAAAACATAATCACAACCATTGTTGGTTGAGGGATTGTTATTGATCAAACTTTCACTTGAAATATAGAGTCTAAGATCGGTGCTAGCCAATGGGAAACTTAAGAGGGATGACAATGTCACCTCACAAACCCTATTCTCACTTAAGATTGGATCTCCTCTAGTGAAGGGGGGTGTCCTTGGATTAGGATTACTAAATCTTAATGCAATTATGTTTAATTTGATATGAAGAGAAGCTATGGTAAAACATACTTTGTAGTATAGGAAATAAAGTGAATGAAGGATTGAGACTAGTGCCAATCCACAAGGGAAATGGAGTCAATATAACAAGCAAAGAGGGTCTAAATATGTGGAGAATGCATAATTAATTCATCACAAATGTGACATGACCAACCAACTTGGAAATAAGGATTATGAGAGTACATGAGGGCCCTACACAAGGTGCACAATCACAACCACAATATTGAATAAAATATAACAATGTGCAACCATGAAATAATCAAGGAGAATGTGTAACATGTAATCATGAGACAAGAGGTTAAATATGGAGCACCCTCTAAAGAGTGCTCAACCCCAAACACTTCTCAAATAAAACTCCACAAGAACAAATAAGCTAAAAATATGCACCATACTTCTTTACTTGAAATTCTACAAAAAGTAAAAAATTGTGTAATTATCATACCCCTTCATACCAATGGGGTGGAGTTGTCAAGGTGAGCCTTCAAATGCCTTCAATATTGTTGGATATCCTCACCTTTACACTCATCAATATCTCTGATGATCTTTAAGGAACAAGGGATTCATTCCTTCATTGAGTCCCCATGTGAGAAAGATATCTTCAAATATAACACTCTCACCAAATCAAATGTAGCATCACCACTGAATCTCAAAGAAATGGAATTTCTCCTCAATAACAACACTAAAATATTATAGATCAAACTAGCACTTGAAATCCAAAGTTCAAGATTGATGCTAGTCAATGGGAAACTCAAGAGTGATGCCAATGTCACCTCACAAACCCTCTTCTGACTTAAGATTGGCTCTCACCCAATACAAGGGGGGTGTCCCAAGATTAGGATTACTGAAGCTTAATGTTGTTAGGTTCAAGGTGATATGAAGAGAATATTAAGTAGATCATATTTTGTAGAATAGGAAATAAAGTGGATGGAGGACCAATACTAGTGTCAATCCACAAGGGTAATGAAGTCAAGATAACAAGCAAATAGGGTCAAAATATGTGGATAATGCATAGTCAATCCATTACAAATTCGCTATGACCAACCGACATGGAAATGTGGATCGTGAGAGTAAATGAGGGCCCTGCATAAGGTGCACCATCAAAACCATGACCTTGAATACAAGATAACAATGTGCAACCATGAAATAATATAGGAGAAGGTATAACATGGAATCATGAGACACGAGGATAAATATGGAGTGCCCTCTAAAGAGTGAACAACCCCAAACACTTCTCAACTACAACCCCACAAGAACAAATCAACCAAAAATCTGCGCCATACTTTTACTTGAAATTCTTCAAAAATCTAAAAATTGCATAATCATCATATTGCTTCATACTAATGGGGTGGATTCACCAAGGTGAGCCTTTAAATTATTTCAAGCTTGTTGGATGTCCTCACCATTGCACACATCAATATCTTTGATGATCTTTAAGGAACAATGCCTTCATTCCTTCATTGAGTCCCCAAGTCAGAATGAGATATTCAAATATAAGTCTCTCACCGAATCAAACATATCATCGCTACTGAATCTCAAAGAAATGGACTTTCTCCTCAACAACAATGCAAAAATTTTACCAATCAAACTAACACTTGAGATCCAAAGTCCAATATCGATGCTAGCCAATGGGAAACTCAAGAGTGATGTCAATGTAACCTCACAAACCCTCTTCTCACTTAATATCGGCTCTCCTTTGCTACAAGGGCGATGTCCCTAGATTAGGATTACTAAATCTCAATGCAGTTGGGTTCAAGGTGATATGAAGATAAGCATAAGTAAACCATATTTTGTTTTATAGGAAATAAAGTGGATGGAGGCCCAAGACTAGTGCCAATCCACAAGGGAAATAGAGTCATGATAACAAGTAAAGAGGGTAGAAATATGTGGAAAATGCATATTCAAGCCATTACAAATGCACCATGACCAGCCAACATGGACATGAGGATTATGAGAGTAAACGAGGGCCTTTCACAAGGTGCACCATCACAACCATGACCTTGGATACAAGATAACAATGTGCAACCATGAAATAATTGAGGAGAAGGTGTAGCATGGAATCATGAGACAAAAGGACAAATATGGAGCACCCTCTAAAGAGATCTCAAACTCAAACAGTTCTCAACTACAACCCCACATGAACAAATAAACCAAAAATGTGTGTCATACTTCTTTACTTGAAATTATTCAAAAATCTGAAAATTGCATAATCATCATACTATTTCATACCAATGGGGTGGAGTCACCAAGGCGAGCCTTCAAATGCCTTCAATATTGTTGGATGTCCTCACCTTTACACACATCAATATCTTTGATGATTTTTAAGGAACAAGGGCTTCATTCCTTCATTGAGTCCCCAGGTGAGAAAGAGATCTTCAAATATAATACTCTCACCAAATCAAATGTAGCATCACTACTGAATCTCAAAGAAATGGACTTTATCCTCAACAACAATGCTAAAATGTTATCGATCAAACTAACACTTGAAATCCAAAGTCCAATATTGGTGCTAGCTAATGTGAAACTCAAGAGTGATGCCAATATCACCTCACAAATCCTCTTCTCACTTCAGATTGGCTCTCCTTCGGTACAAGGGGGGTGTCCCTAGATTAGGATTACTAAATATCAATGTAGTTAGGTTCAAGGTGATATGAA
>JZKD02S1674576.1:6892-21602 GCA_000966675.3 Picea glauca
AACTCACTACTCCCAATAATCCCCAACAAAACCGTGTAGTTGAACAAAAGAATAGAACGATAATGGAAGTTGTGAAGACTATGATCCATGATCAAGATCTTCCTATGTGCTTATGGGCAGAAGCAACAATGGCAGTTGTATATGTGCAAAACTGATTATCCCATAGTGCACTTGGGGTCAAGACCCCGGAAGAGATGTTCACCGGAAAGAAGCCAGAGGTAAGCCATCTCAAAATATTTGGATGCCTAGTATTTATTCATATACCGAAAGAGAAGAGAAACAAGCTGGAACCTTTAGGAAAGAAGGAAATATTTGTACGATACTATGAGGTCTCCAAGGGCTTCAGAATCTATATACCAGGTCACCGTCACATTGAGATCAGCAGGGATGTGACCTTTGATGAAGATGTAGCGCTCAAGAAATCAAGAAGATGCCAGCTTGAAGAAGTATATGAAGAGGAACCCATAATCCTCAAAGCCACAGAACCAGTGAGGGAAGTCGTAACTTCCCCTGATGAGGAAATTCTAGAAGACCATGATATATTAGAAGTTCAATATCCTCCTCATATGACGATCCTCCATAAAAGAAATCCATCTTGGGCTAGAGATCTTATTCAAGAGGGAGAGAAGTATGGTGCGCATAAAGGAACTACGAGACAGGTAAAAAGACCAAAGCCATTCTCCAGTTATACGGATTTGATGTGTGATCTTCTAGAGGAAGAGCCTACCTGCCTTGAAGAAGCCATTCAGAGGATATAATGTGAAAATGACATGACAGAGGAATACCAATCCATAATAAAGAATGAAGGATGGGAAATAGTTCCCAAACCGAAGAGTAAAGATGTGGTATCCTCCAAATGGCTCTTCAAAATAAAACATGTTGGTGATGGAAGTATTGAGAAGTATAAAGCAATATTTGTCACTCGTGGATTTTCTCAAAAGGAAGGCATTGACTATGAAGAGACATTCACTCTTGTAGACAGTTACACTTCAATCAGAACCATCATAGTCCTTCCAGCTAAGATGAACTGGAAGCTACACCAGATGGATGTAAAGACAGCTTTCATAAATGGTGTTATCGAAGAGGAACTGTATATAGAGCAACCTCAAGGATTTGAAGTTGAAAACAGAAAGCCTCATGTCTGCAAGTTGAAGAAATCTTTGTACGGATTGAAGCAAGCTCCCAGAGCTTGGTATGGACAAATAGACAGCTTTCTGACGAACTTGGGCTTTACCAAGACTAAAGAATATTCTAACCTCTACTTCAAGGTTATGAACGATGAGCCAGTGATACTATTTATATATTTGGATTACTTATTCTTAACTGGAGAAGAAAAGCTTAGCACTGAATGTAAGAAAAGACTCGCTTCAGAATTTGAGATGAAAGACCTCGGCCTAATGCACTATTTCTTAGGTCTTGAGTTATGGCAGAGTCCAGAGAGGATCTTCCTTAACCAAGGAAAGTATGTAGTCCAAATCTTGAAGAGATTCGACATGTTAGAGTGCAAGCCCATGAATACACCCATGGAACCAAAGTTGAAGTTGTTGGTCAATACTTCGTCAAAATTGATTGATGCCACACTGTATAGACAGATTATTGGATCGTTGATGTACCTAACAAACACCTGACCAAACATTTGTTTTTCCATGAACACCTTGAGTCAGTTTCTGGTAGAACCCAKACATGTTCACCTAGTGGCTGCAAAACATGTGATGAGGTACCTTAAGGGTACAATAGATTGTGGTCTCAGCTATGATGGAGATCATGATTTCACATTGAGTGGATATACTGATGCAGATTGGGCAGGAAGTGTTTATGACAGGAAAAACACTTCAAGATGTTGTTTTAGTTTGGGATCATCCATGATCTCATGGCAGAGTAGAAAGCAATCCAACATTTCTCTCAGCACAGTGGAAGCAGAATACATTGTTGCATGTTCTGCCAGCAATGAAGCTATATGGATTCGAAAGTTGTTGACCGATCTATTTGACCTAGAGATGGAAGAAACCNTGGCTGCAAAACATGTGATGAGGTACCTTAAGGGTACAATAGATTGTGGTCTCAGCTATGATGGAGATCATGATTTCACATTGAGTGGATATACTGATGAAGATTGGGCAGGAAGGGTTTATGACAGGAAAAACACTTCAAGATGTTGTTTCAGTTTGGGATCAGCCATGATCTCATGGCAGAGTAGAAAGCAATCCAGCATTTCTCTCAGCACAGTGGAAGCAGAATACATTGTTGCATGTTCTGCCAGCAATGAAGCTATATGGATTCGAAAGTTGTTGACCGATCTATTTGACCTAGAGATGGAAGAAACCACGATCCTATCTAACAACCAGAGATGAATAAAGATGACAGAGAATCTTGTATTCCATGACAGGTCAAAGCACATACAGATCTGTTATCATTGCATCTGTGACATAGTGCAGAGAGGAGCCTTAAAGCTACAGTATGTTAGCACAGATGAACATGTTGTTGATGTGTTGACCAAGCCTCTATCTCGTGTAAAGTTTAAGCACTTTCGAGATAAGCTTGGTATAGTCCAAAAGGACCTTCCTCAAAAGGGGGAGTAGTTGTTGTGATGAGACATCTCTTGCTTCCAGCTTCATTGTTGTGACGTAAAGCAAGAAGATGTGATGTGACTAGTACTGATCTTCTGGCTTGACAGTTGTGATGCAAAGCCAATCTAGTATCTTTCTTCCAACTGGATGGTTGTGACGTAAAGCAAGAAGATGTGATGTGACTAGTATTGAGCTTCCGTCTTGATAGCTATGACTCAAAGTCAGTCTAGTATCTTGCTTCCAACCGGATGGTTGTGACATAAAGCGAGAAGATGTGATGTGACTAGTAGTGAGCTTCTGACTTGACAGCTGTGACACAAAGCCAGTCTAGTATCTTGCTTCCAACCAGATGGTTGTGACGTAAAGAAAGAAGATGTGATGTAACTAGTACTGAGCTTCCGGCTGGACAGTTGTGATGTAAAGCCAGTCTAGTATCCTGCTTCCAGCTTGATTGTTGTGACATAAAGCAGAACGAGCATCTTGCTTTCGGCTTGACAACTGTGACGTAAAGGAAGAGGATGAGATGATACTAGCACTTTGCTTCCGACTGGATAGTTGTGACGTAAATCCAGTATAGTATCCTGCTTCCAGCTTGATTGTTGTGACGTAAAGCAGGACAAGTATCTTGCTTCCAGCTTTATTGTTGTGACGTAAAGCAAGACTATGAGATGACACTAGAACTGTGCTTCCGGCTGGATAGTTGTGACATAAAGCCAGTCTAGTATCCTACTTCCAGCTTCATTGTTGTGATGTAAAGCAGGACGAGTATCTTGCTTCCATCTTTATTGTTGTGAATAAAGACTATGAGATGAGACTAGAACAATGCTTCTGGATTGATAGTTGTGACATAAAGACAATCTAGTATTATGATGATGAGCCAGCCTTGTGTTGTGATGATGATTGCATTCCTTTGAAAATGACGATGTTTTCGATGAAGAAAACTTCCAATGATTTATAGATATGTCAGTCAGTGTTCCAAGATGATATTGATGATGTTGTCCTCTCACCCACTTGATGTTGTTGATGATGTTGTCCTCTCTCTCTCGTGTGATGTTGTTGAAGAATACCCTTCTTGTTAAGGGGGAGTGTTGAAATAATGTAACTGCAAAGTGTATTCTTATGGTTATTTGATATATTATTCATTAGATCAATCCCCATTGTGGATTGATCATGTCAGCTATTGTAAAAGGACCAAATCCCCTTTTGTCAATTGGTCATAATGTAATTGTAATAGGCAAAAGAAGAAGTCGGCCCCAGAATATATTTAAGAGGCCCCAGAATATATTAAAGGTGGTTATAACCACCCAGTTTGAGAAGTCAGCCCTGCCAATGAAGAGACACTTCACACATGCTAGATTTGTATAAATAAGGAGGCTAGCACCTCACTTAGACACACACCTCACTTGCTCATTGAGAGACAAGTTTTGGAACTACAGTTGGAGAAGAGAGAGAGAGAGAGTGGCGCATCTTTGGGAGAGGATCTTCTGTATTAGCTTAAGTTATCTCTTGGCATTGTATTGGCTATCTATAATAAGGAAGTTTTGCNTGAATGATGTGATTCAGCCCTGAAAATTGGTGCCTACAATAAGACCATGCTATCATGAAAGAGAATTAGGCTTGTGATCAATCATGAAGGAATGAAAATTGAACTATCTCAACATAAACTCAAAGAGCAAACCTTAGTATGCTTATGCTTCTATCCTCCTCTTTTCCCTCCCTTTCCTTTTTCTTTTAAACAAATTAGAATTGGTGGAAGTAGTTGAACCTCAAATCATTAGTTAAGTTAATTAAAATACTTAACTAACTTCAGTTAGAGGGAAAAGTAATAATTATAATAAGGGTTATAAATAAATAATAACTAGTAGGTGGGACCCCTTATGACTCCCTTTAGCTCATAACAACCATAACATAACTATTTAGTTAAGCAAAACACACATCCTTGTGACTCTCATCCACATATTCATATTTGACAATTTAGCTCGTGATATTTGAAATTGTTTTCAAAAAATATTACTCATGTATCCAAATAAAACATTTCCAAAAATTCCTGAAGTCAACTGTCATCAATAATAGACAAGATAAAAAATCAAAAGCCATATTTCCTTCTTTGTGATGAAATATTTCCTTAATTGTTGTTGTCACCCTTTGATTTTCCTGAAATTTCCTTTGGCTGCGTTGAGCCTTTAAGCCTAATCTCATTGATCATGTGGGAATACTTGTCCCTCAAATGCATCCGAGAAGACACAGATTTTTCAGAGCCATTGGAGGGTGAGGAAGGGACAGCAGTAGATTTTCCTTTGTCAAGGCCATGGTGTGCCTTAGTTTTCAATATCTTGCTAGCATGGGAAGATTGCACTAGTGAGTGGAGAGAGGCTTGGACAATCTGATTATTAGGTGGAGGAGCAGGCAAGGACAACTTGGGCCAGCCACGATTTTGGGAGACTATCGGGTGGACAATCTCTTGCCATCCATCATTTTCTAGAACCTCGGGTTGCAATGAGATGTGAGGGGGCACAGGGAAACCAAGGGCTTGCAGAAATTGGAATGGAGACCTTTAAGGCCTAGGTTGTACTACTCCCTGCCGGATCCAATTAAAAAATCCATCATGAAACAATTGGCCAAGCTCTTGTGAATCAACATCAAAATGTATGGAGAACCTAGGCCTCCTTGGGCCTCTGTTCCAATTACCTCTTCATCTGTTTCCACGACCATGGCTACCTCAGTTGAAAAAACTCATTCCTACATGCATGATTGATTAGAAAATAGTCTTTTAAATAACCATACATGACAACTCTTTTAAAAATATGAAATAGATTTTGGCTCAGCAATTTATCAGCATCATGCAATCCAATCCATACAAATTGTTAAATTGTTTGTCAATAAGAAGGGGGTGAACAAAGGGTTTTGGTATATGCGAGGGGTTTGTATTGAGCCATGATATAATGAGGGGGGGGGGAATCATAGTTATTTCTCGATGAAAACAACAATCAACTGTAATGCAAACCGAAGAAAACATCACTGTAATCCAACCAAGACACTGTCACTTCCAACTACTTCAACACAGAAATTCTCTCAACTATAATCAATTTTAGAACAAGGAGTGAAAAATGAGCATGGGAAGGCGAGGGGGTTGTAATTAGTAGAAAGCGAAGTAATGGTAGGGAAAAGGAGTGATTATTGTTCATAAAATTAATTAAGTGATCCATAAAACTAATCTGTGAAGAAATCAATCAATTTACCACTGTGACTTCAAAACATTACTATGTGTAATTCAACAATTCTGGGCGTTAATTTGCTTACAGTTTGAAATCAAATACTGACGACAGTGTCACCAAACAAGACAGTGTGCAATCCTCAAAGATATGTAGGGGAGTTCAGTTCCTTTTACTTATCCAATTTACATCTTATAACAATTCTCAAATGTATAATCAATAACCATTTCCACTTTGTTATTATCAAAACAACCATTGTCCATACATTACTTCAATTATCAAATACAACTCAAGAGTTGCGAAAAACAATGAAGTTATACTGCCATTGTAATTGTGTTTATCTTTTGTTAAAATGCATGAAATTCGTTAAACATACTTAGTGGAAAGTCAATCCAATAATCCATAATTAAATTGTGAAAACTTTGACTCGCCATTAAACAGACAGACAACGGCCATCAACTCATGTTATGTTGTAGAAAACTCCAAACAAATCAACGCAAGTGTAATTATGTGACTGTGCAAGCCCAATTTCCTTCAACTCAAAATAATCAAAAAGTTGGGCTATCCATCCATTTCATGAGGCATCAATAGCAGGTCTGATTTACAAACATTGAACAAATTGCAATAGGCCATGTTCAAAACTCTGTGACTATCCCTGAATTCGCAACCCAAAAAATATCCATACCATACACAGTGAGTAGCCATACCAGAACAACATGATGCAACATTCCCATTTGATAATTAAAAAATATATATATACAATCACAGTATCATTTACTTAATCTCATCATGATGACTTAACAATCGACACAAGGAGATAGCAACAGAATTGCATAACTCACTCAAACTGCAATCCAACCATATTGAGTAAGCTCGGACTCATCCCTGACGACGCAATTGAATAACATACTTATACAGTGAATGAAACTATCATAAACACCCTGATTTGCAATGATCATCATGCCATTAGAACACACAGTCATAGTAAACATTGAGTCATGCTATAGGAATGCCACTCATACCAATGTATTAAGCGAGAAAACAGTGCTAGGTTACCCATTCAATAAACACAAGGAAGCAACAATTTTGAATTAACAATTCATTTTAATTAACCATGTCGAGATTATACACTCAATAATAACAATTGTAGAGGCTAGATGCTCAACCAACACCACTGTCATACAATTCACTTTGATCGAGCCGGTTAATTACTTCTGTCAATAATACATAACAACCAATAGTGAACCCGACAGGCAACAACAGTCTTCTCTGTCAACCCTCAGACTCGGGAGTTAAGGGATTTCCCTGTGGCCAACACAAGGAGACTGAGGTCGATTCTTCTCAATGGCGAAAACCTCTAAGACCAACTGTGTACACATAGAGAACGACACAATTTACTTCATGGCCAGGGTGACAAATCCCATGACAGGAGAGGTATGAGTAGAGGGGTCAAGGTCCATTTGGGCTTTGTAATGACTTAGCACACGCAGGGTATAACCCTCGTGGTTCTCTCAACCAACCAACTAACAACGTTGATAAGAAGCAAAGTCGAGAAGAAGCAACATAACCTATTACACAACCAACAAAAGCATGAACAACCCAATGCCCAAAATAATGTGTAGTGTGACCAGGCATCCCAAACCCATTAAACCCCATAAAAGTCGAGATTGGGTATGGTAATATAAAATGCGTGAAGACAACTAGTCACTTTAGACCAAACGAAAACCCTTCAACTAAACCAGCAAAGACGACAGAGAGAATTTATGGTTGCTAACACATCAGGGTGACCAATAACGTTGTAACTACAAACATTTTTGCAAAGAAAACCATCAACACTTCATCCAAAAATGACAATTTCACATAGTTGCCGTACTCAAGGAGAACATAACCCAATACATCCGAGCCAATATCCATTTCATAACCAGAGTAGACTCGTGGATGAAAAAAAAATACATATATGTTAATCAAACACCTTAAAACGGGAGTTGGTCGAGCGGTTCCTCTCTGCTAGGAAGTCAGAGCATAACCACAGCAACAAAATTGAACAATAGCCCGATTAGGGTGGCGGCCAGCGAAGGAGAAAGGGTGGTGGCCAGCGAAGGAGAAAGGGTGGTGGCCAGTAAATGCACGTCGTCTCCATTCATAGTGAATTAATTCCTTAGTACATGCCAGTGAGCTTTCCATCGACACAATTAATCAAACCATGTATTGAAACCATCACCCATTAAAACCAACAGTGTGGCCATATCACACGTCTAACTTATGCCATAACATAATTCAACCAAGTTCCATATAATTCAACATTTCGCATAACCATTAGCATCTATTACCTTGTCAAATGTGCCACCAACATTCTACCCATCCAAATATACCATATGTATAATAACCATTTAACTCAATCAAATCGCATAACTATTATTTGCTAGCTAGGATTTAACCATAATCATTTAAATCTTTCATGCATGTAGTATAGCATGTAGCATAGTTCAAATTCTTCCCTTTGCATTTGTTGCATTGTTTCCATTTCTTTCCAATTGCTTGTATGTGTTATTGCTCATTTTTTTAACTGCCTTTTATATATTGTTACTAATATGTCTGTTGTGCAGGTGTTCCAAGAACAGGTAGCAATGGTATCAATGAATAGCATAGGCGGTAGTAACACAAAGAACCAATACTTTATAAGCCCAAACCAAAGCCAACAAGATCTCATCAACCATTTAAGCCATGTCAAAAATCATCACAAACATCAAATATGAACAGATCTGATCTCCAATCTACAAGGGGGTCCCACCGACTAATATTATTTATCTTTTATAGTAATAGGCTTTAGCAACACTTTGTGGGCAAAACTTCGTTGCGATTTTAATCATCAACAAGTTTGTGGTTGTCAAGATAAAGACGTGTCCTGCTAAAGATGGAGGATTAATAGGACCAATAAATTCCAAACTCCATTTTGATAAAGGAAAGTCAGGGAGGGCAGGTTGTAAAGGCATAGCAAAAAGATGTTCTTTCCTAGTGAATTTCTAGCACTTGTCACAAGATCTTGAAAAATTATAAGAATCACAAAAGATTGAAGGCCAATACTACTCTTTCTTGATAATATTAAAAGCAGTTGTGCTTCCATGAGTCTCTTGCAACATTTTTTTTGCTTCCTCATTGTTCACATAGTGAAGCAACATACCATCGGCAGATCTTCTAAACAAGAAGTCTCTTATAATGACGTATTTAGCATATTCGAGACGGAGCCTTCTTCTTTGATGGGTATCTAATTTATTTGGACATCTTTGATTTTTCAAGTAGTAAACCAAATCTTTATACCAAGGATGTTCATACACATAAAGGATTTGATTTTCAATATAAAATAGTGTTAATAGAGAGCTATCATGATCATCAATTTCTTCACTCATTTCAACATGTTGAGCTAAGTGAAGGGCTAAGTCACGTCCCTTGATAGTTTTAGAATTCATGATAGTTAGATCATGATATTGAATCTTGGCAAGACAATGTGCAAGATTTCTTGAAAGATAAGTTTGTGAGAGTAAAAACTTGACAGCAAGTAAAAGAACTTTTACCAACATATGCTTACCTAAGATGAAGTGGCGAAATTTTTCAACAGCTTTAACCAGAGAAAAAGCATGCTTTTCAATAAAAGAATATTTAAACTCATCATTAGACAAGATTTGACTCATGTAAGCCACTAGTTTTTCATTATCTTGGTCATCACACTGAAGAAGGATGGCACAAACTACTTCCTCTATGGCATTAGTATATACCATAAATTCTTTCTTAAAATCTGGCTTCGCCAAAACTGGTGCAGAACTAATTGTTTTCTTGATCCCTACGAAAGAATTTTCGACATCATATGTCCAAGAAAAAGAACGATCTTGCTTAAGGAGATTGTGAATTGGCTTGATCATCACAGCAAAATCAGGAACAAACCTACGGACGAAGTTAATAACACCCATGAAATCTTGAACCTCCTTCTTGGAAGTAGGAGAAGGAAGATTTAGGATAGCAGTAATCCTTTCGAGATCAATGCTTATTCTTGAATCCGAGACAATGTGTCCAATGAGCTTGCCCTTGGTAACGTTGAAAATAGACTTAGAAATATTTAGAGAAATGCCAAATTTCCTGCATCGCATGAGAATATTTCTAAGATGACTGAAATGATTTGATCGGTTTTTAGAATACACAGTTAAGTCATCAAGATAAATATGAATAATTTTACCGATCAAATCGTTAAAAGCTATGTGCATAGCTCTTTGAAAAGTAGTACCTGCATTAGATAAGACAAAAGACATATGTTCATAAACAAAAGTGCCCCAACGAGTAATAAAAGTGGTTTTAAATCTATTTTTCATTTTTACCTTGATTTTATCATAACCAAAAAAACTATCAAGTAAGGACATCATTTGTGACCATGCAACTTGTTGCAAAATCATTTCCATATTAGGGAGGGGAAAATGGTATTTAACATTGGTCCTATTCAATGCATGAAAATCAACGTATAATTTGATATGACATGTTGACTTCTGAACATGAACCAAATTAGAAACCCACTCAGAATACTTAACAGGGAAAATTATCCCAGCGTTCAAGAGTTTTTCCAACTCTTTTCGAATGGTTGCTTCCAATGCAGGGTTAATGGGTCTCTATGTTTTCCTAACTGGTTTTATGCCTTCCTTGATAGGGATGGCATGTTTTATAATAGTAGGATCAAAACCACGGAGGTCCTCATAAGACCAAGCAAAAACATCATGAAATTCACCAAGTAGATTAGTGAACTTCATTTTTTCTTCTTTAGAACATTGGGCACATATTTTACCATTCTTTGGAGACTCAAGTGTTCCAATGTTCAAGGTAATGGCTTCACCCACTTTCCTTTTTGACTCCTCTTCTTTATGTTTTTCTTTGTTCCTACATCACTTGATGAAAATGAACTTTCTAGAGGATTCAAGCCTTTAGGAATTTTGTTATCTTCATTGATATAATTTCCTTAGGCTTATAAGGTTCATTTTGGATGAAACCACAGATGCTCTCATCACTAGGGAAGACCTGCCATGACTCTATATTGTCAGGGATATGCGGACGATACAGAGATTGAAAAGTACAATCAGGTCTTTGTGGCAGAAGTTGTCGAGTAGGAGAGGCTGCAAAAACAACTAACATGTCAGCTATTGAATTCAATTCCCTTTTAACATGAGTGATGTTAAAAGATAGCAAATTCGAGATAAGTTCCCATACAGTTTGGGTATAATGTTTCATTAACTTGTTGCTAGGATAGTATATCTTACATACAAGGTTTACAACAAGTTCAAAATCCTCAAAAATTGTGAGGTGACCACAACCCAGATTATAGGCATTTTCAATGCCTAGACGTAATGCTTCAAATTCAGTGACATTGTTTGTGCAATCAAACTCTAACCTATAGGAAAATTTATGAATTTTACCCACAGGGGAGTACAAGATAATACCAGCTATCTTTCCTTCATTGGAGCATGAACCATCAAAGTGAATATGCCACATCCCATCCTCTATGTCAATTTGTTCCAAGGGAGTGTTGTCCTCATCTGCGAAGATGGAATACACTCCTAGGTCCTCCTCAATATAATCCACATTAGGTTGTGGGACGCTTTCTATGTAAGGTGAAATTATCCCCTCCCTTAGGACTATGATGTTTTTACCATTCCGAGGAACAAATAAGTGTGTCTCGTCGAGTGAGAGGTATGCACCTGTCAAAGATTTTCAATCTCTTCCTAATATGATCGAGTAATTACTTACTAGCATATTAATTACCTGAATATTAAGGGTTGTCGTTATTTCAGGATGTGCACACAAAACCAAGGTCACGTCCTTGATTTCTCCTATGGTTGTTTTTTGTAAACTATTATAAGAGAGCATGCTTCTGGCATTTTCATTTGTACAAAACAAGCCTAGCTCTTCCATAATAATTTTCGACATTACACTTGGGCCTGAACCGCCATCAATGAGACAACAATGGACAATCTTGTCCATAATATTTATAGAGATATAAAACGGGGGGTTTTTTACAGGATGCCTAAAGTGATGTACACCTAAATTATTTACATATGAATCTACCTCTTCAGAGAGGTTGGCTACAATGGAAGCGTTTCCTTCCATGAAATGTTTTAGATGCTTATATTTCTCAAGGACGGCAACCATGTCCAGGATGGTAGCATTTTCTTTAATGTTGGCCAACTGATTTAGAATGTTGTATTTGGAAGAGGGAAGAGGAGAGGTAGTTCCTTGATTGTTAGGAGCCTTAGAAACTTGAACAGTAACAGTTGGTGAAGATGAGCTTGGGCTAGAAGAAGTGCGAGGAGAATCATATTTGTCTTTTGGAGCATAGGATTTATTCCTAGTATTTATGATCATGACATCCTCTGGCTCTGCAAATTCTAGGATAGCAATGGTAGTTTCAGGTCTCTGTTATAACCCTAAATTGCACCATACATTCTTACCTGGCATCAGGCCAACTCATATCCCTTCATTGCCAAAACATTTGTTGAACAACCTCTTTGAAAATCCTCTTGTGTCAAGGCCCACTCCCCCTAACCCATTACTACACGCGTGTGCACGCTGGCAGTCCCACTACAGCCCGTGTGTACCTAACAAAGCACAAAAAAAAGGAAAGTTGCCGACAGAACAAAATGATATGGGTCAGTTAACTGAAACTCTCAACCATGCATGGCCGAGAGTTCGTCCAAAACCCTAGCTCCTTCTAGCCTATAAAAGAAGGGGTAGGGGTACCATTTGGAAGAGGAAAAAAGATAGTGAAAAAACTCTGCCCATTTGCCGAATCCATTGTCCCAACCCTTTAGCCTTTCCTCATGCCAAAGGAGATTTAACACAAAGCAGTTGGAGGACAAAAGAAGAGGAGCCCAGGATTAGGATCAAGGAGCGGTGGTCGGTCTCGACTTTGATTATAAGTTGATTCATTTTTCAAATAATAAAAGAATACTTTTCCCGTCCCAATGCATGAGTTATCTATGGTTCAGTTAATTTATGCTTAATTTCTAACCCTCAAGTAGAGAAGTAGAATGCATGCATAGTCGTTTGTCTTAATCGCAGGTTATCTTTGGAAGGAGCAGCGCAAGCAAGCGGTTAAAGTGCAACGGAGGATCTACACCAAACGTCAGTAACAAGGTTAGTAGTTTCTTTCCATGCATGTATTGTGAAAGAGGGGTTTAAGTTTTGGGTGGTAGGTTAAAAAGTAATTTCTTTACGATCAAAAATATACATGCAAGTCTGACCCTAGTTTGCTAGTCCGTAGGGTATTTTTCCCAACAACAGAATTGGCGACCCTACTGGGGAGAATACTCTTTAGGGTTTTCGGATTTAGTTGAGTTTTTGGGTAGTTTAAGAAATTAGATTTTTTGTTTCTTTGCATGTCTTTTTCTGTAAGGTCTGAGCGAGCAGGGAGCCTGGTTCTTCATACCAGTTTTCCCTGACGTCTGCTTGACGGTAGTTGTCGAGACCCATAGAGGTACATGCAGCCTGCATAAGGCCTGCACGTGTGTACCCGCACCCTATCCTCTTACAGCCCACGTGTGAACGCTAGTTGTAGGGATAACAATAGTGTGTAGGAGTCCAAAGACCTATAGAGGCAGTCCACCTCTTCCCTGTCAGAATTATACATTCTCAGGGGGTTTTCTGGAATCCTGTCTGAGTCTTGCTGGTTCACAGTGCTATTTCAGATTGTCTTTTTTGCCTTGTTATTCCTTGCATTATTTTTTTTCTTTTCTGTTAGAAAAAGCATCCAAGCCTTCAAGGGACCCTGATTGTCAATACCAGAGGCCTCTTCCTAGTCTGGACTGCCTATTTTTATCTTTGTCTTAGAAGTTATACATACACGCGGTCTGTACAAGGTCAGCCCGCGTGTACACACATCCTGTTGCAGCTCAGCGCGCGTTTGCACACGTGTTGTTTTAGTGACAGTAGCGTGCTTGACAGGCTGCTTTTTAATCAGGGTGGGGCAGTCATCCCCTCCTTTGGTGAGAAGTGTTCCTCTCAGGTGTTTAAGTCTAGGGTTAAACATTTAGTAGGTTAGGGCCTCTTACCCATAGCCTGTTTTTTCTCAATTGATAATTGACAGAAAATAAATAAAAAAAAATTGTTTTATGGTTTTTAGACAAGCGTAAGAGTCTTTGTTTTCTTGAGTACCATTGTGTGTCTTTACTCTGATTCTTTGCGATCTGCGCTTTAAGCCAGAATTTGTTTCTCTTGGTTTTGTGCTTGTCGATATTTTCCCTTTGTTGCTTTATTTGCACTTAAATAACAAAAAAAGAATCTCTTTTCATTTTCTTCTTTGTTTGAAGAGTGTGTTTCTGCATCATTAGCTAGGGAGAAGTCTTTTATTTCGTAAGTTTTTGCAGTGCATTTAGAGTATAAGTAGCTCGTAGTCGAGCGAAATTCCTTTATGATTGCTGCATAAAATCTCAGAAAAATTGAAAAGAAAAAGAAATCTTTCTTTGTGAAAAGTTGTTGAATATTGCATTTAGTAAAAGTCTTTTGTTTCCAGCATTTTTTCATTCGTTTTTGCTTTCGTCTTTACACATCATCAGTTTCACCTTCATACCCTGTGATGTAAGAAAGTCCATAAAAGCAACGCTAATTTAAAATCTATTAGACTTCTTGTTTGTAGGGTTCACAAACTAGTTCAGGACTAGGGCCTTGGATTAGGTTGGAGAGGAAACTCTCCAAGGCCATTCAAAACCAAACATTAGATTCTGTGATAGGGAGTGTATAATTCCAGTTTCGTGGAAGTTATCCAGGACCCCCCTCTAACACAGGGAATAAACACGAGGTCGCGTGCAGAAAGGTAGCGGAGACAGCCCCTCCAAAGCTGGACTAAGCGTAGTGGAGAACACATATCGAGGGCTTGTTTTGGGATTCCGTCGTTTGCATTTT
>JZKD02S1674576.1:62392-77540 GCA_000966675.3 Picea glauca
GTGAGGCGCTAGCCTCTTATTTATATCAATCTGGCACATGTGAAGAGTCACCATCTGGCAGGGCCGACCTCTCACACTAGGTGGGTAAACCCACCTTTAATTAATTCTGGCCCTTCCATTATAACTGTTGGGGTCGACTTCTTATTCTGCACTTTGTAAATGTCCGATGACCAATCTGCAAAAGGGGATTTGGTCCTTATACAATTACCGACATGATTAATCCTCAATGGGGATTAATCCAATAACAATAATAATAATAATGACATGATTATTCCTCAATGAGGATTTAATCCAATAATAATAATGACATGATTATTCCTCAATGAGGATTTAATCCAATAATAATAATGACATGATTAATCCACAATGGGGATTTAATCCAATAACAAAATAATAATAAGAATGTTATTCGCAGTTACATTATTTTAACACCGAGGAGAAACAAAAGCAATTCGAGTAAAATAACCCAGTGCACACAGGTGTGTCTAACACTTGCAGAGAAAAGACGAGGGTTAACCTAACAGTGGTGGTTATCCAAACACAGCATGACAATGTCTCTTTCCAAACATCCAGGAGTTTAATAACTTTTGACAACAACAACAATGAGGACACACAATCTTGTGAAAGAACATCGAGATATAACATGTATCAATCCAATACCCACATAGGATTGTATTAACGTTCAGGGCCAACAAAGACTGGAGCTACCAACCACAGCTCGGGGTTTGAAGAAAAGAACACACCATTGTTGGCAATTTCTCTGCAACTGGGTAAGGATTACCACAACAACCAAGAGGGAAACGAGTTAACAGACAGTGATACACAGAAAAAAAACCCTCATTCATCAAACCTCGATCCTTATTGCACCACTATGACTTATTATTCCAAAGAGACCCATCATAAAACTACATTGACTGAACAAACAACCAACGTGCAACTTAATAATACCCATTTCTTTGCTTGCAATTTCCAACATTTTACAATCATCACAAAGAACCATAACACCACATTTACACACAGTCGAAAATCTCAAGAACACACAAAATCCAAGCATCACTGAGCCACCGTTTGGTTCATAAAATAGAGAATACTTCATGGATGGAGAGAAAAGAACCATACCTATAAGGAAAACACTTAAATGACAAGTTGGCCAAGCCTTCCCTTACAAAAAAAAACTGAAAATGTGAAGCTTCACAACCAACAGAGCGAAATTGCAACAATGGAACAATGCTAGGGTGATGAGCGATAGGGAAGGTTTGGAGTGACATGCAATAAATGCACATCGCTTCCATCACCTGGCCCCATTCAATTTGAAATACAAGACAACCCAATAAGCATAACATCCATCAATAAATCAAACCATATCACCAATGCATAATCAATGTCAAACCATCATAAGATCTGAGACCATATCTATTGCATAGTGTGCCACCCAAGATATTTCATACGTTAACATTTGCCATAACTCCACACAATAATCCATATCAACATTGTTATATGTGTCTACATTCGACTTTAATGAAATTTGCATAGTCCATTAACCAAGCAAAGAGAATAATAGCTAGGACTAACACTTAATCCATTAACTCTTTCAATTGAAATTTGTATGTAGTCTTTTCACATAGTCCCTTTCCTTTTTCTATAACTATAGAACCTTTCCATAATTTTCCTTATTTTGATCATGTTACCATTAAGTATCTCTTTCATATATGTGGCTAAGTAATCAACATAAGAATTAGTAACAAGGTTATAACATAGCAATCATAACCAACATGATCCTCATAACCATGGAAGTTGTTCTGTATCACAAATTATTACCAACAACATGCATTAACCACTCATTATCACACCAAATGCAACCAACGTTGCATCATCAAAAAGGAAGGATTGTGTAGTCAACATCATAACAGCAGCAAAATATGTGTCATATGTCTATCTTTGCGCCTCTAGTCTACAAGGGGGTCCCGCCTACTAGTATTATATTATTATCATAATTAAATAATAGCATTTTTAGCAATCCTTTGAGGGTGGAATTCATCGTTGCGATTTTAATCGTCAACAAGGTCGACTTGGCCAAATTACATCAAAATTCATTTTTTACATAAATGGAAGTAATCAACCCCTGAAATCATTTCCAAGGGTGACATCATGCCCTTCCAGGGTGGCGTTGATCCTCTAGGGTGAAACATTGGGCTCCAAAAGCAGGATGTTTGGCCTCCAAAGGCCTTGGATGATGCCCACACGTGTCAATCAGCTCACAACTGACCTCAAGGTGCAAACCCTGACTCTGGATGACATCTAGGGTCACAAAGGTGACGTCATGGGCTCCTAAAGGTCAACGTTCAGGTGGAAAGGAAAGATCCCCTTGGGTCTAGGTCTGTCGAGGTGTCTCTGGTGCAATGCCCTTCTTTCTTCCTAGTGCAAGTCTTTGATGTCTCTCTGCCCCTGGTTGGGATCACAACATCCATCTGTGGGCTTTCAACCCCATGGAGGTCTGAGCTAATCATTCCCCCATATGTCCCTGTCCATCGGGCAAAGTCATGCAGCAACAACAAGTATGCCCTCCAAGGGTTCATAAGTCACACGGATCATAGAAATGTCAATCACATCTAATAATCAAATTACCCAAACATGTGCATCAAACCCCCATTTACCCAGACAAATGCTCAAAGACGTTATGCAGTTTAACAAGTCAGGTTTGGAGAAGGTCTCAGGGTGTCCTATTGGCCTAATCCTCCTTTAGTTTGGGGTGTTTCCCAGGTGATAACCAATCTAGGTCATGTAAGTGTGTGTGAGGTGGCATGGGGTACATGTTTGGGCATGGGGTGCAGCAATAACAGAGAAATGTAGATCTTACTTGTGGGTGCCTTTATAGAGGGCGAGTTGCACCTTGTCATAGATGACACTCTTTCCTATCCCATTCAATGCCTTTTATTCTTAGTTCGATTGCTCTTTATCTTTTTCTTTTATGCTTCAAGGGAAGAATTGAGGGACATTGTCTTGGCTTGGTGACCAGAGGTGGCAGCATTACCCACAAGCATTTTACAGAGATGAAAAGGTTGGATCGTGATGAGACCCCCTTTCTCTTGGCTATCCCACCAAGAGCCACTACCCTGGTTTGGTGACCAGATAGATGGTAGTGTCATACCGCTACATGCACATGGTCATAATAGGTTGGCTCGTGATGAGACCTCTCAGCCACCCACTAATACCTTGAGTGTTTATTTATCTTACAGGTTCTCTTTTCTTACTGAGAATATTTTTACTGCTTTCTCGGGAATCCCTGGGTGAAGCATCTCAAAGGTTTCATTTTGGCTTTTAACTTTTGTCAGCTATTTTTACCCACTGGGCCTTTAGCCCCTTCTTCCCACAAGGCAAGGTACAACCCTTCCTAGTGTGGCATTGCCCGAACAAAGGTAGGGGGAAATGAGAGGAGTAAGGATGGAAAGTGGTAAGTATGGAGGGAATGGACGATGACCTTTTATAGACCCACCCAATGGCAACCCATCCTAAAGGGAGATCAACTTATTGGGGAAATGTAGATCTTACCTGTGGGTGCCTTTGTAGAAGGCGAGCTGCACCTTGTCATAGATGACATTCTTTCCTAGCCCATTCAATGCATTTTATTCTTAGTTTTATTGCTCTTTATCTTTTTCTTTTATGGTTCAAGGGAAGAACTGAGGGACATTGTCCTGGCTTGGTGACCAGAGGTGACAACATTACCCACAAGCATTTCACAGAGATGAGAAGGTTGGATCGTGATGAGACCCCTTTTTTCTTGGCTATGCCACCAAGAGCCACTACCCTGGTTTGGTGACTAGATAGATGGTAGTTTCATACCGCTACATGCCCATGGTCATAATAGGTCGGCTCATGATGAGACCTCTCGTCCACCAACTAATACCTTGAGTGTTTATTTATCTTACGGGTTCCCTTTTCTTACTGAGAATATTTTTACTGCTTTCTCGAGAATCCCTAGGCAAAGCATCTCAAAGGTTTCATTTTGGCTTTTAACTTTTGCCAGCTATTTTTACTCACTGGGCCTTTAGCCCCTTCTTCCCACAAGGCAAGGTACAACCCTTCCTAGTGTGGTAAACCCAATGCCCGAACAAAGGTAGGGGAAAATGACAACAGTAAGGATGGAAAGTGGTAAGTAAGGAGGGAATGGATGATGACCTTTTAGAGACCCACCCAGTGGCAACCCATCCTAAAGGGAGATCAACTTACTAGGGCATCATGTCACCCTTCCAAGTATGAACAAGTTAAAGAGCATAATTTCCAAGCAAATGTTATGAAATGAAGGAGAACTCAGTGCAACATATTCAAGTGCTTCAATAATCAGAGTGACACATACCATGATATAAGGACTCATTACCTCATGGAGCAAGACTTACTACTACTTCAGGACCAGGCTCGTGGGATGAATATTGTTGTTGTTGATAGATGGGTTGCACTGAAGAAAAGAGGGGCCCTCTGGGGCCGTGCTCAAGTCATCCGGCTCTCAGCACTCCATGTCTAGGACCTATGGGCCTCGAGACATGATCTCCTTAGTTATCCCTAGGACAGGGGATAACAGTGTGAAGGACCCACTCATTCCACATCATTCTGATAAAAAGACATCTTATGAGATGTAGGAAGCTTTGAAGAATTTATTTAAGGTTAAAAATGTCAATCAAAAGATGGCCTTGAAAGATAAGTTGCATGACTCGAAGATGGTTAAGGGTGAGGATGTTGCATCCTATCTTACCCGACTAGCCCAAGTTAAGGACGAGTTCGCTGCAGTGGTAGAGATCATCTCAAAAGCCGAGTTGGGGTGGATAGCCTTGAAAGGATCCACAAAGGAATGGGATGTCTTTGTGAAGTGTGTGGTGGGTCGAGAAAATTTTCCAGATTGGAACATGTTGTGGGACGACTTCACTCAGGAGGAGATCTGGATGGGGTCTCATAGCAATGGTCAGAAGGAAGACATAGATGAGTAGAATGTTGCTCTTCCTGCAAAGGGCGAGAAGAAAGGAAATTCTTCTGGGAGGGACTTGAGTAAAGTCAAATGTTATTGTTGTAACCAGTTGGGGCACCTTGCTTCTCAATGTCCCGAGAAGAAGAAGAAGAAGAGGAAGGAACATGAGGAGTCTGATACCATTGCTACAGCAGCCATGGAGGAATTTTCTTCCAAGTTTGATAAGGAATTTTATTTGGTTACTCTAGTATCTAGTGTCGGTAGTGGAGGATTTGGGAGCGATATCAAATGGATTGTTGACAGTGGAGTCTCTTCTCACATGACAGGAATCTGGCGAGCATTCCTTATTATCACAAAGATAGGTCCTGACCGGATGGTGGAGAGTGAACGCGATATGGTGCGAGTTGTACATGGAGTTAGAAGGGTTAGATTTTGACTCGAGTATGGAGGATTCCTGGAGCTTGATGGAGTTCTCTTTGTTCCATGGTTGAGGTTTAACTTGCTCTCAGTCTCAGCCTTAGAGGATGTTGGATATTGTACATTGTTCAAGAGGGGACATGTATTTATTTACAGGGAGGGAGTGGACTCGGTGGAACCACAGTTGATTGGTGATCGGGTGGACAAGTTGTACATGTTGTGAGGACAACCTTCACGATATGATTTAGCGTCGGATGAGGAGCAGGAGGCTCCTGAAACTGCAATGCGCCCAAGGATTCAGTCTTGCATTTTGAGAAAAAAAAGGGAGTCTCTTATGAGCACCGACAGGAAGCTCAGTTGGTGTGATCGAACCGATGCTCAAGGTGGAGTGGATTCTCCTAGGAGCTCAGTGTTCAGAATAATTGTCAGGAGAATGTCTTCTGGTTCGAGTTTTGTGCAGGTGTTGAGGATGGCAGCGAGTACGTCCCTCGCTAAAAGGGAGTGTTATCTTTTTAACTCGGGGGGTACTCCACATGTTTGTCTTGTATGCGGAAGTAATCTTGTACCTACATTATTATTGGTGATTATAGCTATGTGAGACAATCTCCAGCTTACAAACCTAAGAGATGTTGATGATTGCAGCTATGTGAAATATTCTCCAGTGTACAAACCTGAGAGAAATCCCCTAAGAGGGGTGTGTGGTTCTGACCTAAGATAGAGTTGGAACATAGAGATGACCTCCTCTCTAGAAAGAGTTGAGAAGAACTCTAGATGATTCTCCTATATAACGTAGTGAGAAAGGTGATATGCAAAGTTGGACGTGCTTGTGGCTGAGCACAAGGTGAACATGTGAAATCCCAAAGTGTTGGGTGCATCATCATGAGAACAGAAATGAAGATGATGTATTAGCCTCCTCTGAGCATAAGAGTTGAAGAGAAACTCCAAATGACTCTTCTGTGTAATGCAGTGGGAAAGAAGATCTGTTGAGTGGATGTGTATGTGGACGAGCACAGGTGAATGTAATCCTAGTGGTTGAGCACTAGTGAAGAAGTGGTTCTTCTATGTAATATAGTGAGCCAGAGATATGGACATCACTATGGATGTGCCCCTAGTGGATGAGCACTAGTGGGTGTATAAGATCCCTTGCTATATTGTTCAAGAGTCATACCTGCCTGTAACCCTAATTGTAATGTAAAGGGTATAGGTCGGCCCCACCTTAATATGACTAGTAATTAATGTAAAAGAAAATTAATCCGGTTAATATTAATTATGTTATAAGCTAGTGAGGTCGGCCTTGTTGTGCCAATAGACACTTATGTTGATAGGTTCAGTTTAATATAAGTAAAGGTAAATTTCCCATTGAGGAATCATATCTTTCATGTGAGTTTGGAAATTTCAGCAAGTACACCTTCTTGGGAAAAGTACACACCTCTCTTGGGCGTTAGTCTTCTAGGGTTTGAGCACCCTCTTGTGTGCTAGGTTTTCTTGGTGGTGAAGGTATTTCTCTTGAAGAATGTAGCAAAGGATTTGGTTGGGTTTTCTTCCCTTTATGAGAAGGGTTTCCTAAGATACTTCTTGTGTTCTTGTGCATGGTGTTTCTTCTTCTGATCTTGGTTGTTGCAATATTAATGGTTATGGTTAAATGTTAAAAATGGAATGAACTTCATGCTTTACCTTTCTTATTGAAAAATCAACATGGCATCAGAGCATAGGTCTTGAAAGAACCCATTGCACAAGCATCTACCAAGTCTCCTCTTACTTTTGCAGAACCGTACAACCCTCCTAGGGTTTCCAGAAAAATTTGTACGACCCTCCTTATTGTGGTGTTCTAGCCCTTGATACTTGGACGTTGGGGCTATCCTTGGCATATAAGAGTACGGCCTCCTCCAACACATCTCCAAAAGCTCTTAAAATCAAATTCCGAGAATTTTGAGTTTTTGGCCCTAGGGTTTCTAGGGTGTCGAAATTTCTTGCAAAATCTTAATCTTAGATTTCTAGAACTTCTTGAAGAAACATTTTTTCTTAAATCAGCAAGCATCTATGTGACACTATCAAGTTGATTGTTGGCAGTGATAACTCGAACGTAATCCAAGGTTACTAACTAAACCTAATCATTAGGTTTTCAAAATCCAATTGGCGAGAGTTTGAAGAAACCAAACAAATGAAGAGCAGAGCCTTAGTAGAAGACAGGCTTGATGGAGCAAGCAACTTCAGCTCCTGGAAATCAAGGCTTCAGGTCACCCTTGAAGAAGATGACCTCTTGGATGTGGTAACTAAAACCTTACCAGACATAGCTACAGATGTTGAAAAGAAGATAAGAAATGAAGAAGATGTCAAAGCAAGAAAATTAATCATCTACTCAGTAAGAGATCATCTCTTACCTTATATTGCCAACCTAAAGACAACTTATGATATGTATGAAGCATTAAAAGACATGTTTAAAAGTGACAACACCCTCGGAGCTCTTACCTTGAAGAGCCAACTTCAAAGTATCAAGATGACGAAAGGTGACACAGTTTCTATCTTCTTTATGAAGATATCAGAGATTAAAGAACAGCTAGAAAGCATTGGAGAAATCATCGTTGATAGAGAACTTGTCTTAACCACTCTCAACAACCTTCCAAAAACATGGGATCCTTTTCTTCAGAGTATTAGTGGAAGAGAAGCTCTACCAACCTTTAATCGTCTACGGACATATTGTACTCAAGAAGAACTTAGAATTAGAAATACAGGAGTGGAAGATTCCTCAGAAGAAAATCATACTCTTGCACTCCATACAAAGAAAGGAGGAAAATTCAAAAGAAATTTCAAGCAAACATTTAAAGATGAAAAGTCTTCATCAAATCCAGGTTATCAAAGAAGAGTTGTTTCAGAAATTCAATGCTTCAGATGTTACAAATATGGACACTATGCAAGAAATTGTCCAACCAGGAGGGAGGGAAGACGATATGTTTCTATCGCTGACATTGATCCAGACCCACCTCAAAATAATGAAGAGAAGAGAGAGGAGAAGTACTTCCTCTAAAAACTAAAGCATGACTACAAACCAGGTAAATCAATTGATCTCTAAATTTATAGTTGATTTCATTCTTTAACTAAATGAAGGATATTATCCCTAGTATGGGAGTCCTCAAAGACTTGGACCATTATCCCTGGTACGAGAGTCCAAACCATATTTGATTGATTATTATGCGAGACAAGCAGAGATGTTTTCCTTAAAGATGAGATACCCATTAAACAAACCTAAAGAATCTCATATGGAGATTGACAGCGAGACAATACCTTCTCCCCCTTCAGCAGTTCAGAGGGAGACAGACATTATTCCAACTAATCCAGTTGCTCCAGTTGATATAACTAGAGATATTACAGTGGGGCATAAAAGGCATGCCCAGGATCTACAAAATTCTGTTAGAGGACAGAATTTTGTACAAGCCCCTCAAAGGACACCTTGAGAAAGCAAAAGAGTTCTCAAAACTATCCTTCAGTCATGAGCCACTTCATTGAAGAAACAAAATGAGAAATAAGTATGGAAAGATGCCATAACAGAAGAATACCAATATATCTTAAAAGATGATGTATAAGATATTATTCGAAAACCAGAATGGAAGTCTATGGTAACTTCCAAGTAGAGAAAGCATGCAAAACTAGAGGATTCTCACAAACAAAGGGAGTTGTCTATAATGAGACACTTGGTCTAGTAAGCCTAATACACTTCCATCTGTACTACCATCCATGAGTTGGAAACTATATCAGATGGATGGATTCTTGATGAGTTTGGGTTTCAGCAAGAGTATTGTTGATTCAAACCTATATTATTACAGTGTTGGTGACGAGAGCCTGATTTTTATTACTTATCCAGAAAGCCTTGTTGGATACAAGTTAGCCTTGACTTCTGATTTTTTAATGAAGGAAATGAATAATGATGATTCAAACGAGATTGATCCACAACTTATTGGATAATTGATGTATCTGGTTAACACCAGATCAAATTCATGTTATGCAATGAATGTACTTAGTCAATCCATGAGTCAACTGAGACAGAATCATTGGGTAGCAATAAAGCATGTATTGAGATATATATGAGGCACAGTTGGATATGGCCTGAGATATGCCTCCAGTGTAAACTTGAGTTTGCAGGATATGTCGATACAGATTGAGTAGAGAGTACAGTGGACCTAAAGAGCACATTCGGTTGTTATCTTACCGTGAAGTTTGCCATGATTTTTTGATGTAGCATGGAACAAAAAATCTGTGGCCTTGAGTACCACAGAAGTAAAGTATATAGCATCAAATGTGAGAAGCCATATGGCTTCACAAACTTCTAACAAATTTACGTGACCATGAGATGGATCCTATGATGATAACCAAGAGTTATGTGTAAGGCTCTTTGAGAACCCAGTGTTTTCTGACAGATTGAAACAAGATGAGATGAAATATCCTTATATCAGAGATATGGTGCAAAGGAAAATAGTACACATGCAGTATCTACCTACACATGAGCAGATTGCAGACATCTTCACCAAATTAACTTGGTGAAGAATACCTCCCTAGTTGAGAAGGAGTGTTAATGACTTCAGCTATGTGAGACATTCTCCAGCTTACAAACCTAAGAGATGTTGATGATTGCAGCTATGTGAAATATTCTCTAGCGTACAAACCTGAGAGAAAACCCCTAAGAGGGGTGTGTGGTTCCTATCTGAGACAGAGCTGGAACGTAGAGATGACCTCCTCCCTACAGAGAGTTGAGAAGAACTTCAACTGATTCACTTGTATAACGCAGTGAGAAAGGTGATCTGCAGAGTTGGACGTGCATGTGGTTGAGCACAAGGTGAGCATGTGAAATCCCAAAGTGTTGGGTGCATCATCATGAGAACAGAAATGAAGATGATGTATTATCCTCCTCTGAGCAGAAGAGTTGAAGAGAAACTTCAGATGACTCTTATGTGTAATGCAGTGGGAAAGAAGATTTGTTAAGTGGACGTGCCTGTGGATGAGCACAGGTGAATGTAATCCTAGTGGTTGAGCACTAGTGAAGAAGTGGTTCTTCTGTGTAATGTAGTGAGACAGAGATATGGACATCCATATGGATGTGCCCCTAGTGGATGAGCATTAATGGGTTTATAAGATCCCTTGCTATATTGTTCAAGAGTCGGACATGCCTTTAACCCTAATTGTAATGTAAAGGGTACAGGTCGGCCCAACCTTAATATGACTAGTAATTAATGTAGAAGATAATTAATCTGGTTAATATTAATTATATTATAAGCTAGTGAGGTCGGCCCTATTGTGTCGATGGACACTTCTGTTGACAAGTTCAGTTTAGTATAAGTAAAGGTAAATTCCCCATTGAGGAATCATATATTTCATGTGAGTTTGGAATTTTCAACAAGTACACCTTCTTGGGAAAAGTGCACACCTCTCTTGGGCACTAGTCTTCTAGGGTTTGAGCACCCTCTTGTGTGTTAGGTTTTCTTGGTGGTGAAGGCCTTTCTCTTGAAGAATATAGCAAAGGATTTGGTTGGGTTTTCTTCCCTTGTTGAGAAGGGTTTCTCATGATACTTCTTGTGTTCTTGTGCATGGTGTTTCTTCTTGTGATCTTATTTGTTGCAACATTAATGGTTATGGTTAAATGCTAAAAATGGAATGAACTTCATGCTTAACCTTGCTTATTGAAAAATCAACAACTACTAGACACTTGACTTTGTAATGGATTTTTATAAAGTTGTGATAAAGTGGTTCTTTTATGTAAGTGACTTTTAATAAAGTGTACCTTCTAATATTAAAGTGACTTTATCTCATAAAGTGCACTTATGTTATAAAGTGAAAATGTACTTTAATATTTTGAAGTGATTTATTTTGGAGGGAACGAATCATGTCCCTTGATCTTGTAAAGGCAAGATTAGATCTTGGCCATTAGATTTAGGGTTGGAGAAAGTGAAGGGTCACTTTCATGTTATAAAAGAATACCTAGGGTAGTATGCAAGACAATGAGAAGGAAATTGAGAGATAATTTTCTGAGTAAGCTTGAAGAGGAGATTTAGGGCAGYAGGTTGGGYGCTTTTACCAAGAGAAAGTGGGCACAAATCCCAAGGTATTTGCTGTGAGGAAGTGTTGTGGCTTACAGCTGATAAACAGGTTGTATTGTACGGATCTGTACAACAGAGAGGGCATGGAATTCGAAGCAGCATTGTTGCATGCAAATCGAGACAGTTTTTTGGTGTTTTTTGTTGGTGATTTGGGCAATTTCTGGTGTTGTCCGTACAGTTCTTGTGTGGCACGATTTCCAAGGTGTTGTTCAACAAGGCCGTACAGGCCGTACAGCTTCTTTGGCACGTTTTCCAAGACAACAAATTGTGCGGGTGGTTTTGGGTGCTTGTAAGTAGTTTTCTCTTGCTGGAAATTGTATTTCTGTCGCTGATATTTAATCTCCTGAAGCTGAATAATATATCTCTCATTGGGTTTCCCCACATTGGGGTTTTCCCTAGCGTTGCCTAAATTTTTGAGTATTTCATGGTTGAATGATTGTTGTTCATTGTGTTTATTCCGCTGCAAAAGTACTTAGCAATGTATATTTCTGCTTATGGTATTTTCTAAATGATATCAGAGTTCATTTAAGACAATTATCTCTAGGTTGCTAAGTGTATGACAGAACTTAGTACTTGTTGATTTTGTCATTTAAATTTCTACATTACTACTATAAAGTGCAAGTGAGAGAGCATGTAAGATTTCAATTACTTCTATAAAGTGCAAGTGTTAAATATTTGGGTAAAGTAGAATGGTGCATGCTTATCGAGGAATGTTGAAAGGAGTTGAGCTTAGGTCTTTTGTTTTTGAATACTAAAGAGGAAAATGACTTATTACCATGCTTTAGCAGAACTATAATTGTGTATTTCACTTGAGTTAGATTAGGTCATTAATCTGTACTAGCTTGCCAAATTGCTTTGGATTTATCTTCAGTTAGTTTAGGCCACTGATTTGTACTAGTTCGCTGAATTGCTTTGGATTTCACTAGAGTTAGATTAGACCACTGATTTATACTAGCTCCCTTTGTTTTTATTGTGTTTTAACATTTTGATTCATTTTTTTTGTGCAGAAATGGAAAGAGGATGAAGGGGAACAAGGCATGAGGATTTTGTTTGCAAAAACTGTGCTAGTCTACGTTCCTCCTTGTCCTTCTACCAAGAGAATTCTATACTACCATCAGAAATTGATGAAACATCTGTACCAACATTGATCACACCAAAAAATATTTTATTCACAGAAAGAGAATTGTAATAAGAATAATTTCAGATCTAAGATTTCTGTGGCAGTACTCAGTGTGCCAGTCTTCAGGAAATTCTACAGTGTTCACAATTCTTGTCAATGTTTTGAATCTTTATCATGGTTCATGTCGGAAAGGGAAATTTAGAAACAAGGCTTACCATTGGGAAGATAGTTAATTCTAAGCTGCTCAATCTTAGCATTGTCATTTCTAAGGATGGCAAATAGCTAAAGAAACCTACTACTCTTATCAGTGATAATGATTATGTTGTTRATCATTTTTAGCAACAAAGTAGTGCAGTTCATGAAAGGAACTATTCTAGTCCTGAGCTACAAATCCAATAGCAAACATAGGAGAGGTTCTTCCCCCTGGGACTTGTGAAGCTAAGATCAGCTCATCAGAAGGCATTCACATTGTCAATGTGATGGTAATGGGGTCACAAGCAGAAAGGCCAACTGCCAAAGAGATTAGTTGTTCTGGGCATTCGATTTTCAATTCCACTTTGCCATTGGATCAGGTTGTGAATGGAAAAAACTTCACAGATCAAAAGCCATTGTGCAAGATTAGAAGCAAGGGAGACATTCCTAAACCTCTGTTTTTGGGCACAAATTGGAGGGAGAATCTCTGTAGGTGTAAAAAATGTTGTGATCTATTTACAGCCAAGGGGATTACTTTCTTGGCTTGATAAAAGCAACACACTTGATGAGTATGAGAAGATTGCTTAGGATAGGAGAAATTGCAACCACAGAAGGGTTGAGGTGACATTCCTTTGGAACCTTGGTCATATTCATCAAACTGAACTTCTAAACAGTGTTAATGACATAAAAAATGAACTGCAATCTCTCCTCATAAGTTTAAGTGCTTATTTCTCCCCCCTTATTTATAATACTTGAGAAAATGGGAGGAAACTTTTTCTATCCAAGGACAAATCAGTTCGGTGGTTCTAAATGCTGTTTACATTAATAAAATAGTTGATGGTAGATGTCATAGCATACAGATCTTATTTGTATAGATTCTAACGAGCTAAGAGAAAACAGTTATCATATTTAGGAGAAGTCCAACTTCAAGAAAGAGCAACCGACTTGCATGCTTAATGAAGAAACTATTGGTTTCTAATGGCCAAGCTTAGCATTATTTCTGTAGTGGACAGTCCTCATTACCATAGGGAAAGCTATATGGCCAATCAAACCTCCCATGGAATCCCTTTTCCAGTGTTCAGCACTCATGGTCATCGTTATATCCTGTATACTGGAACATAGCCTGCATGTGACTTTACCCTTCACCATATAGCTATGGCCAAAAGATGTCAACATCAGTGCTTCAAAGCCCCTAGTTGAAACGGGTAAAAGAATATAAGGTTGTGCTCATCAGCATGGCTCCTCCCGGAAATTTGTTGGAATTTCCATCACCATGACATTGGCCCCTATGGGTAATGCAATTATATACACACATACATACATATAACGTAGGAAATTACCTAGCAGATTTTGGTGGAAAATATATTGATAAAACCAAGCAGGTATCATTTGCAACAGCCAGGTGTCCCCAGTTTGGACTGTACTATGATCATGTCCACAATGCTTTCCAATTCAACTGTTCAACACATCACCCTGATGCATTGTAGTCTATGGCTGTATAAATTTCTTGGGAATTTTCTGGCAGCAAAAGAGGTTGGGACCTTCCTTTTTATTCAATTTGGACTTGGAAAGTGCACGGTCAGTGTATTGCAGCATACACAAGATATTAGGCAAGTAAGCTCTAAGGAAAAGGGCATCTTGTTTGTGGAGAGATCTGTGGGGCATTGATCATAGATCATGGTTCGAGTGGAGCACCATTGCCCTCTCTAAGGACCTGTTGTCTACAGATGATGTAATCATCCAGGAGCTACAGAGCACCATTGAAGAAGAAAATTTCCCAAAAATGAATGGCACTCTACAGGGGCCCATTTGGAGAGATTGGAACTGGGCTTATGCTAAGCCCATTGTCTAGTATAACAATTGAAAATTATATCATCTCATGCACCACAAGATTTCACTAACTCCTATTTTGAATGCAAGGTGGAATTCTTCCAATGGTGAATTTTGATGGATTACAAGGTGTTGACCGCCCATTTAGCACCGGTGGTCAACTCATGTGCCATGAAGAGATGCATCATCAGATGCAAATTTGTCGAAGACTTTGGTTCTACAGGGCAATGTTTGGCCCCAGCACTTTATTTTGTAATTGGAATTTCCGCACCGCTGCATGGGTTAATAATGTAATAGGTCTGCATGAGTCATGTCTAGGTCAGTTACCTTGGGATCGATTCACTGGGGAGAGTTCCTTTCGCCGAGGGTTTTTTATCCTCGGGTTATCAATTGGGCTTTTTACCCTTATTGATTTCCCTTGAGTTTTTCCCTCACACTTGCAATAATTCCTCCAAAGTGGTGAACGACGTTCTAGTGGGCTTATGTTTTGGTAACTATTATAGGGAATCATTGTAAATAACCATGCAAGACATCTTAGAAAGTTTC
>JZKD02S1674576.1:145714-156493 GCA_000966675.3 Picea glauca
GAATCTTTGCACAAAGATTCTTCTGCTCAGTTCCCAACAATCACAGTTTTAGGTCTTAGCAACAGAATCATTTGTTGGCACAGGGGTAGACCCAGGGTTCAACGCTACAACAATGCACCAACAAAACCCTAACTACCAGCCCTTTCAGCAACACTTATGAAGCAGATGAAGTCTCACCCGAGGTAGAGGCAGGAGTGGTTGCAAGACTCATGTGTCTACAACCTTAGCTGGGACACAGATCTGTGATTATAACACTTAGCAATCACCTAGCATAGATTATTCATCAATATTCAACCCTTATGATACTTCCTAGATAGCACAGAGCATCGCAGTATGCACTTAGATCTAAGATAATTCAACACTTAGGCACAACAAGATAGATTAGATTCGACAGGTCAAGCACTAAGCATCTTACATACCAGATCTAACATTCATTGATATCTCAGAAGCACAAAGCATAAATAGATCTATCTAAACACATCAAATCACCTAGCAAAGGAGAGACAAACACATCAGGTCGAGGCACAGAGAACAACACACAGATTTACCGTGGTTCACCCCCACCCTGGGGCTACGTCCACAAAGTCTTCTTCTTTATTAGATTCACTTAATCAGGCTACAACACGGAGCCAACAAAAACCCTTCTTCGCATAGGACAAAAGATCTGCGCAGCTCGCTAGATCCTTCTTCCTTGCACTACAACACAAAGCCTTCTACGGTCTCTCACAGGGACTTGCACTCGGCTCTGCAAGTCTTACACCAAAATTCACAAAGCCTTGATCACACAGATTCAACTCTTGGCACTTAGCCTACATCACATAGATATATTATCCCCTTACTTACTTCTCCTAGACATCTATTTATACATTACAAAAGTGGGCCTAAGCGTGGGTAAACCCATGGGCCGACATCCCTTTCCCATTACATTAACCCAAAAACCCAAAAAGGGGTCTAGCTTCCATGATTTCCGCTTCGCGTTGTGCTCCATATTTGACAAGTTGTTGAAGTCCCAAAAACGGTCAAATATGACCAAGTGTTCCTCAAAACTTGGTCAAGGGCTAACAGTCTTGCAGGCTACTATAGAAGATTTATTGAGTGATTCTCAAAGATTGCACACCCAATCACTTCTTTGCAAAGAAAGGGAGTGAAATTTCAGTGGACACTGGATTGCGAGAAGAGTTTCCAACACTTGAAACAATTATTGACAAGTGCTCCAATATTAAGGATCGCAGAGCCAGATGAAGACTTCATCGTATTCACCAATGCATGTAATGAAGGACTTGCTGGAGTCCTCAGTCAAAATGGGTTTGTCATATGTTATGAATCAAGGAAGTTGAAGGATCATGAAAGAAATTATGCCACTCATGATTTGGAGTTGGCAGCCATAGTGCATGCCTTGGGGAAATGGAGACACTACCTCATGGGAAATAGGTTTGAGCTAAGAACATACCACAATGGTCTGAAATATTTATTTGATCAGCCAAATCCAAATTCTAGGCAAAGCAGATGGTTAGAATTTCTAAGTGAATATGACTTTGATATAAAGCATATCAAGGGGAAAGAGAATAAAGTGGGTGATGCACTCAACATGAGGGTGCATGAACTACATGCTACAGCCATTAGCATGTATCAGACTGATATTAAAAGCAAACATTTGGAGGCTGCAAATGCAGATCTGCAATATAGAGAATTGGTAACAATACTATAGCAAGGTAAGATGCCACAAATGGTGGATAATTATAAGTTGGGAATAGATGGAATGTTGTTGTACAAGAACATAATTTTTGTTCCAAATGTCCAGGACTTGAAACGTATGATTTTGCATGAAATGCATAATGTTCCTTATGCATGGCAGCTTGGATATCAGAAAACCATCGCAGCGATCAAAAGCCATTACTTTTGGCCAGGTATGAAGAAAGAGATCGTTGAATACATCGCTAGATGTATGGAATGCCAGAAAGTTAAAGCTGAGCATAGGCACCCAACAAGGTTGCTGCAACCTTTACCAATTCTTGAATGGAAGTGGGAAGTGGTGACAATGGATTTTATTACGGGATTGCCTAGAACAGGCAAGCTGCATGATTCAATCGTGGTGGTGGTGGACAAGCTTACGAAAGCTACCCATTTTATTCCACTGAAAACTACTCACAGGGAAGCAGATGTTGTTACAATTTTCATGAAGGAAGTGGCATGATTGCACGAAATTCCTAAAACAATTGTGTCCGACAGAGACCCGAAATTCACCTCGAATTTCTGGAAAGGATATTTCAAAGGATTCAGAACGAATCTGAACTTTAGTACAACTTACCATCCTGAGTCTGATGGACAAACAGAGAGGGTGAAAAGAGTGATAGAAGATATACTGAGAATGTATGTGATGGACAAACCATCGAAATGGGAAGACTACTTACACTTGGTAGAATTTGCTTACAACAATGGGTATTAGGCATCATTGAAGATGAGCCCATTTGAAGCACTTTACGGTAGAAAGTGCAATACTCTGGTGAGTTGGGATAATCCAGTTGATAGGACAATAGTTGGGCCAAAGTTGCTCAAGGAGATGGAGGACCAAATAATAAAAATTAAGCAGAATTTAAAATTTTCCCAAGATAGGCAGAAAAGTTATGCCGATAAGAACATAACCCATAGAGAATTCAAAGTGGGTGATCATGTTTTCCTGAAAGTAAAAGCTAACAGGAGTTCCCTGAAGCTGAGAAGCTGCACCAAGTTGGCAACCATATTTTGTGGGCCATTTGAAATCCTAGAGAGGATTGGTCCAGTTGCTTATATGATTGAATTGCTTGCATCTATGTCTGTTCATAATGTCTTCCATGTATCATTACTAAAGAAATATATACCTGATGCTAATCATGTTATTGATTGGAATGTGATTCAGGTGGAGCAAGAAGGCGCTTTTCAAGTGCATTCGGTGTGCATATTGGACCGGAAAGTCAAGCATCTCTGGAACCGAGCCATAGGGCTTGTAAAGGTCCAATGGACCTGGTACAGTCTTGAGGATGCTACTTGGGAGCATGAGGATGCAATGCAGATATAATACCCACATCTTTTTGAAGATTTTTGAAAACTCTGTTGTATATGGGTGTATGACGCACCGAGGACAGTGCATAAATAAGGGGAGGGGATTGTAGTATCCCTTGGTTGAACCCAATTATAAATGTAAAGTAAGTATACTAAAGCTGGTGAGTTGTTTTGACATCATTTTTGTAATACACCTCTCATGGCATAGTGCGCGCATGCACTGTACACATTCTCAGATACTGTGCGCAGTAACTAAAGTGCGCGCAGTGTGGAGGTCAGTGAGCCTCATGTATATGATATGTGTGATAGGATGGTGAGCTAGTTATTATAAGCTGGGATGCTTATGTTTTGGTATTAGGCTGGAGCGCCTAGATGTTAAAGGCCAGTGCGCCTATTTTGTACATGTTTTGCGATTAATATAAAATACATCGCTACACGTAGACCGACCATGATAAAAGAGATCTAGGAGTGAACTTCACCAGTTAGGGAAAGGGAGGGACAAAAGTCAAGGAAAGGGCTAAGCTAGAGAGATTAAGCCAAAAAGGGAATATTATATTAATATTTCCTAAAGCATAAAGTATGGATAATTATTTTATCCTAAGTTCTAAGTTGGGGACAAGTGGACCAAAGTAGCTTCCAACATGACAAGTGTCAAGTTGGGGACATGCATTCATATTGTGGGGACTTATCTTTTTTGGTCACTTTTTTCACAAGGATTCTTACTAGCAGCTTGACCATCATTCTCGCCATTACTTTCACGATCAGTTTCACAATGATTCCTTCCATCACTCAGTTATACAGTCAATGATTCCATGACCATTTTCACTCACGCAGTCGGTTATCCTTGAGACATCCATTTCACCATATCTGAGCTTGTTTCCATAGCCTTTTCCGGTTGGTGTACTTGGTTAGCTTGGAGCGGGATTGAATAAGTGGGTTGTCAGGCCCATGAGAAATTCTTCGAGCGAAAGAATTGACGGGGATTGATTCCCGAAGGTGCTAAACTGCAGCTACAGTGATTTGAGACTTCTGGTCCGGCCTGTTGCTGAAGCCCTGGAAGGGAAGTGTGGCAGCCAAGGGACTGTTGAGAAGAGAAGGGGCACACTTCCTTGGGTGGGACAGACATGTGGGGAATGAGAGGTTGTAGGCTGTTAGTTGAGTGAGCACCTGAGATGGAGTCTTTCCTGTTGTCCATGATCCTTAGCCTAGTTAGGAACCCTTTACCCGGGTGGAGTTCAGTCCCAACTCAGGGGTGAGTCAGTGTTGATATTGATGAACAGTGTAGTCTAAGGCTGGGAGGTTCGTGGACGGTCTGTACGCAATTGGTGACAATCTTTCCAAGATAAGTACCAATCGTATGATAAAATTATATGCTGCATTTTTAATTACGTGCTTATGTTACGGGTTATCATATATGTGATTATAATTGCCTGTATGTTATGGGTATTTCCCTGTATATGTTGCATATCTGTGGTTACTGTTATTTCAGTATAAAATCATATATTATAGAATGTAATTGTTTGTTTATGTTTATATGTAAAGCTTCCACAAGAGTGTTGTATGTATATGTTTAAGTTGCATACAGTTTGTAGAGAAAATTTATGTGGCATAACTCAGTTGATGACTGGGTATGTTACCGTATGTTCCACAGTAGGAGAATGAAAGCATTCCCTAGAGTAGCATGGCTCGGCCTATTTAAGGTTGGGGATGTTACCAACTAGTGTCAGAGCATGAGAGATTGCTTTGGAGTGGCATTTTCCTGGCCTGTGGGTGGTCGGGGGAATGTTACAAGAAGTATCATAGGAAATTCTGACAGAGGCTGGTAGAGTGTTAGTGTGTTAAGAGGAATGGTGTCAGTGTGATCTGAATGTTGGGAAGTGGTCAGAGAGTAATGAGGGGGAAGGACGCAGGATGAGAACCCTGGTCCGCTGGTCTAGCTGGGATGGTAGTGGAGTTCAGGTTGGTGTGTATCGGGTAGTGGAGTTCAGATTGGTGTGTATCGGGTAGTGTCTGCTACCTGGTTCAACCATGGCCTCCGCTTCTCATCTAACACAGTTACCTATGGAGTTGCCAAAACTTGGAAAACCTACCTCACATGAAACTTAGTCGACTATAAAATGATAAAATTTATAATCTAAAACCTGACATCATTTCAAGTTCTTCAAGTTAAAAATTCGATTTCAGTCACTCAAGCGCATGAGCAAGAAAAAATTGTTTTGTTAATGGTGTTATCCTACATTAAAGTTTTTTTCTCTATTTTTATTTTATGTTTATTCTTTGTGATCTATTTTGTTATTATGAAGTTAAACATTTCTATTTTTTATCTACTAAGTTACACTACAAGTGGTATCAAAACCCACTTTGGCACAAGAAAGAGCTTTGATACCACTTGTAGTGTAAATTAGTAGATAAAGATAGAAATCATGAACTTCGAAATAAAACATAGATCACACGAGAATATTCAACAATAATATAGAGAAAACCCTTAAGGTACAATAACACCATCAATTACTCATAATGGAAGGAATCATTCCACAAGTCATGTTTATACAATACAATACTTAACATATCTAATATAATGATACTTGTGTGCATACATGTTAAGAAATAGACACGAAGACATGTGACGACATAAAAAGATTAAGTCATTTTCTTGCAATATATTCATGCAATGATATCAATATATAGTACCTTGATGTAACCACCTCTAGATATAGATCTAACAACTCACTAGTGGATAATGACAACAACTCATCAAAAGATAAGGATGACAACTCATGAATATGTGATCTTGGACTTTATGATTGTCTAGGAACTCACAGCCTAACAATGTATACTTTCTCATTAGTATTCTTAGGGCTACATGCCAACTACTTCTCATTATTAATTTTAATACTTACAACTACATTGTGGGCCTATTCATTATCCAACAACCACCAAGTGGGTCTTATTCCATGATTATGGCCACATAATATTGATTATTCTGTTTGGGTACCACACTATGTACCTCATATTACCTTAATTATCCTCCGTAGATACATTGCATTTATTGTATATTACTTAACATTATTTGTTGATGGATGATATGAGAAACAAAGAATTTGGATGATGATGTTGAAATATTATGAACAATGGAAAATTTTGATCAAGTACATTTTCACATGAGGAGGCAATGGACACACTAAAATGTATAAAAGAGTTGTTTATTTGTCGATAGTTGGTTATAACAGTGTGACGATTATTATTATTATTATTTCAAGTGTAATTTATCTAAAATGGATCTTAACACAAGATGATGGTTGTAATACTCAATACCTAAGTGCAATTTGACAATTAATAAAGGTAGGAAAATAATAAAGTGCAATGCAAGTGTTAAAAATTAAATGAAACAAAAGAGAGGAAAAACAAAGAATTAAATAAAGGAAAAAAATGAAAATAGGATGTAATGTCCCCATTAATGGATTCCCTTATTATGTGGCTAGAGTTACTTCAGGAGGCTTGAGTCAACTAGGTCAGAGGGATGAGACATGGTCATTAGTGAGCCCAGAAGGTTTGGAGAAGTTTTATGGGGCCCAACTTAGTTTCTTTACCATTATTCATCGTCAGGATGAATTCCACATAACTTGTTCTTGGTTTCGTTGCACTCCGATGATTCCCGTAAAATGGGGTCATTACTAGGCATATTTTAATTAATTACACTAAAGGTACTATTTGGAGTTTGTTTATTGGAGAAATACCTTAGTGTAATAGCTCATTGGAACCAGGGAAAAAATATCTACATGATGGGATGATGAAAAGTGACTTTTAGTAGCAGGAGAAGTCATAAAGGCAAATTAATCACTTTTCGAGTTTAAAAAGGTGAATTAATTATTATTTTTTTTGTGAATAAAAAAGGGAAAATCCTATTAAAACTTTTCAAATACAAAAAAAACACATAGCAGTAGTCTTCCAACTGTTCCACCAAGTTAGCGGAAACCGGGATAGATGGTAGACTGTCCATGTCAAAATTGGCAGTCCTCCATCTATCCTGCCAAAAGGAAACCAGAGTAAGTAGTGGACTTAAGTCTTTACACCATTGTTCAAAGAAACCATGAAAGCTAAACTGGAAGTAAAATTGGACATTGAACTAGAAATTAAACAAACATCTAAGCATGAAATTGAAATTGCGTTGAAGTAGCGCAAGGAGACGGACTGAACTCCAATCCACAGAATTACCCATTAGCATCGGAGGTTGCATCACTGGGGTCATTGCCGAGAGGCCCATTATGAGTCTGCAACACAAAAGCTCTTGCATATATCAACCATTTTTATTCAGCAGGTGAATTTGAGTATGCCTCATATAACATGTCGATACGCTGGTGCATGAGGATGTTGTGGTGGATCTGATCCGCCATCTAGCTTCGAAGCTCGAACACCAACTCCAGTTGCTCCAGGTGGAAGAATGGCGAGGGGTCTTGCCATGGTTCCATGATTTCCGTAATAGGTGGGGGTGCTAGGACCGGGCCACCCTCCACTGCCATATCACTGACTGCCTCGCCTATAGCCTCATGTGCCCCTTCCTTGTCTTTCGCCGTCCTGAATTTCTCTTCCATCCGGATTTCCTTGACTTCCTCCGTTGCGCTTGAAATTTTGAAATCACCTGGAAGCATGGCGTCCTTGGGGTCAAGGTGGAGGAATTCCTCCTCAACGATGCACGTGTAAGCATCCTTTGCCTCCCACACAGGCCTGTTTATGTCTGGTGCACTAGCTCTCGCTGAAAATTGGCTGGGGGGCAGCCAATTATCTGGGACAGTGAAGAGGAGGGATTCCGGAGGGACATGAATTGGTTCCTCTGGAATCACCTCCTCCACATACGCCATTGGAGGTGTCCTAACCTTCTCCCTGTGTTGAGTGTGGGCTATGGATAATTCCCAATCTAACTATTGCCTCCTCCTTTGTCGTGCAACAAAGTTATGCCAGGCAGGGCCGAGGCGCGGCCTACCTCTTTCCCTCGGCATGGAGGAGCAATGGAGGGTGCTAATTCTTAATGTGAGCATGTTGGAAAACCTATGGTAGCTACACCAGAACTCAGAGTTGTTAGCCTGGTGAGAAGCCAAGGTGGAATGGCTTGGATCTCTACTTTGCCAGATAAGAACCCAGAGGATCTACATGACTGCTGCCACTAATGTCTCCCATCCACTAAATCCCCTGGCCGTCATTTTTCTTGCGCAAGGGAGCAATCCTTCACCTCTTGATGAGAAATAATGGTGATCTCCCATTTAATGGTGAGGGGAGGGGAGCCAACCTACCATATTTATGGCTAGGCTCTGGCCTGTGCTATGTGGCCGCTCTGTGTTGCGTGGCACCCCATCCGGGGAAAGGTGAATTAATTATTACTAAAGTGATTTTATGAGAAAATATTAAAGATTAATTAAAAGTCACTTGGACGGAAAAAGGTGAAAGGGGGTATAAAAGAGATATAGGGGCTCACATTCTCCCATTATGTTGATGATTATTTTGATTTGACTTGGAGAGCTCTTGGAGCCTTTGGGGGTTTGGAGTAAACCCTAGTTGGATTGGTTTCAGTGGTGAGAGATCCACCGTAGCTAATTAGGTTTCGATGGTGAAAGATTCCACCTTGGCCAAGTTAGAGGGAGAATCACTTAGGTTCTGCATTGGATTTCAGTATTGTGGCCAGATTCATGCTTTTTTAGGGTTAGTGGAACTTCATGGGACTGATTTCTTCAGTTGTAGCAACACTGTGGCATAGATCTTTGTATGGAGGCTGAACTTCTTAAAGGATATCGAGTTTATTGGTGATTGGAGGATGAGTTTTCTGTTAGGGTCGAGTTCTCTCTCATTGAGGTGGAGTTCTTTCTGATTTGGGGCCAAATCTCATTTCTAGGCAAGATCTCCTGCTTGAGGGCCGAGTTTGAAGTGTGGGGGTCGCATTCTTTGTTGGGAGGTCATTCCTTCTATGAAGAGGGTAGTGTTATTGTTGTTGGGACAAGTAGATATCTTGTTGGGCTGATTTTGTTGTTGTTGGGGTAGAGTTTTCCATGTTGAGTGAGTTATCTTCTTGTTGGGCTTGTTATAGTGCAAGTTGTAGGTTGGGAAAATCCTGACCCAAGCATGGAAAAATTGCTACAACTTCGGAATCCTACACCTAATATCACCTCGATGTAGGTCCCACACTTCAAGGGTGGATAGGTCACTCTAGGGAGGTGATCCCGGTGACCCTAGGGTGATTGACATGGAGATGAAGATCAATGGAAATGAAGCCCCTATAGGTCAATTCTAAGTGGAGTGAAAGGTGGAAAGAGATGCCTTGCAAGTCAATAAATTGTTGCCCCACAGGTATAACACTTCTCCGGATGATTGTACGTGCCTGAGACACAAGAAAAGACACTTTGCAACAATATATGTTAGTTGGATCAAAAAGTTAATCTTGTTGTCCCTATTTTTCAGCAATATATAACAATATATATCAGTAAGGAAAGGGTACTATAAGGTGCTCAATAAATTCTAAATATCAAGTAGAAAATGTAAGAGAAAAACTAGTAAATGACTAGCTAAGCTCAAGATGAAAAACCAATACTCTTAGCATAAAAGATAAGGTTGTTGTAAACACTTGTCTGCAACAAATTATATCAGCCTTATGGATGTAACATTCAATGTATTACAGAAATAAAATCAGCCAGTGAAATATCCTCAAACTTTGCCAAAAAGTGTGCTAGGACAAGGAGAGTAAGTGTGCAAACTTTGAGCAAAAACCAATGGTTGATAAGAGAGTTATTAAAGCAAGTAAGTTAGGGTTTCTACAACCCTAATGGATGAAGATGCAATATTGTAACAACAACAATAAGTAGCCCCTAGATGGGGATGCCCTAGTGGTTGTGAGGTGCCCAAGGCACAAGGAAAACAATCCACTTTGTAAGAAGTAAAAATGATTGAAAATCACGTTTCCCAATGTAATATTTTATTTCTCCAATGCAACGAATCAATGACTAGTGTCTTTAGTATTGGGTTAATGGAGTCACAAAGAGCTTAGAGAAGATACCTAATTGGGGGTGTAAACCCTTTTACTTCCCAAGGCAAGTTTCTCAAAGTTAGGGTTTAAGCTAAGAGGGTGTATGCCCTTATACTTCTCTTAGAAAACCCTTAATCAATGAGATGAAACAAATAAAATGATTAAGGATATGGTGGGGGTGTATGCCCTTATACTTCCCACCTAGCTCCTATCATAACAATACTTGACTTGAATAAAATGATAGAAAAAGAGAAAAAGACATACCAAGATCAAGAGAAATGCTAAGACAATTCACCACGTGAGCTAGAAAGTATCATCCAAAGCTAGCGCTAAGCCTCCTCCATCAACCATTCATAAACATAACCATAAACAAGTGCACAAGAGATAAAATATCCAAGAAGGCCGAAAATTTCAGACCAAGCCTCTCACAAGATGGAGAGTTATGTTTAAAATGAGATCTTATGATCTCTATTTATTCAAAATTTAGCTAACATGGCTTGTCCACAAATTAAGGAGTAAAACACAAGATTAGGGGTCAAAAGCCCTAATATTTCCCCCATAACAAAACAATATTAAAAAATTCACTTAAAAGTTCATCTTTTTCAAAAATTAAATCCTAATTTAGGAGGACGTCATCCCTTTATTGTTGGTTGTGGAGCCTGATTATCTTCTTGATTTATAGGTCTTTTACTTTCATCCGTGTTTATACCCCATGAAGTATTTACACCCCA
>JZKD02S1674576.1:176413-188437 GCA_000966675.3 Picea glauca
ATCCACTTGTATCAATCCTCCCTCCTTGGGAAGAAATGGTATTTATTTTGTTGAGTGTCCGAGGGAGAGGGAAAAGCGTTTTTTGAATCTGCATCTTGATGTGTTGCTTGCCTTGCCGGAGAAGTTGCGTTGCTTAGCTTGTTTAAGGCTGTCACGAACCTGTGGCTGGAAGGGCTGGACCTTTTTAAATAGTCTGGCTAGATGAGATGACTATGTGTAGAAGGAATCCTTACACTTTTCTTAAATCTTGTCGACCTGCTTCTACTGGACAAAAGGTGCTTGGATTGAGGTTGCATTGGTTGTGGTGTTCTTATGTTCACCTTTTGAATAGACTGTGATGAAGTTGAATTTTGTAGTATGATATACTACCTTGTGACACTATTTAGGTGGGACAATAGTTGGAACTACCTCTGGTATTCTGTAGAGATGACCCCCCAGAGTAACAATGACACAATGGGGTCGAGACTCATAAATACCATGGCGCTTCCACATATATGGTTGGCCCAACAAAACATCACAAATATCCAGTGGGGAAACATCCTATAATACCTCATCCTTGAAGGGTTGGATGTCGTATAACAATCGACATTGCTGGATGACATGGAGGTCTCATCCCTGGAAAAGCCACCCGATGTTGTATGGATGAGGGTGTGGTGTTGTCGACAATCCTAATTGTTTAATGACCTCTGTTGAGATTGGGTTCTTATGGCTTCCGCTATCAACAATAAAACGCAGCAGGGCCCCCTTCACTCACATCTGTGAATGAAAAAGGTGCTCCCCCTCTTCAGGATCTGCTGGTTCTTCTGGTTGAATTATTGCGGCCGCGACACTAGTAGTGGGGTTTACATCGATGATTTTTCTTTTCCCATTATTTTTTGAATTAGACTCTGAATCAAGTTTTGGATCCTTATATTTGATCTCATCCATCAATGACTATTTTGAGCGACATTCATCATTTTTGTGCTAGGGGATTTTGTGGAAATCATACCACTTTCGAGTGTCCTTCTTCATATTTTTGTTACCCTTCCTTTCCTATGGCTTGGACTGGTTTTCTGGAGGCTGTTTGTTAGGGCTGTCTTTATCATGCTTTGGTTGTTGCATATTTACAGACCCGAACTCTCGTTTGTTATGGTGCCTAAATTTTTGTTTGATTTTGACAACATATCAATAGACAACTCTCAGTGATGAGATGTTCAGGAAATCCATTTCGGTTTGGATGTACCTATGAAGAGCCCCATGGTATTTAAGAACCAGATCATTGTCACTCAGATTCTTTGATACCCAACTTAGTGTGCAAGGTATGGAAAGTATTTTTGAAATCAGACATTGTTTGGCCCCTCTCTTACTGCAGTGTGGTCCATCTCATGTACTGGTCATCATAGTTACCAACAAGGTAATATTGCTCCTTGACTGCGTCCACAAAAGAATCCCAAGTGAGCTCAACCCCATATATTTCGAACTCCTCTGTGGAAATTTTCTCCCAATAAGTTTCCCACCAATGTTTGACATGGGGGAGATCCTTAAGGAGTGTGAAGGTGATCTTTTCCTTGTGGGAAAAATTGTGAACAAAGAAATAACCTTCTAGTAGATTTAACCATTTTTCTAGGGCATCCGCATCCATTTGACCTTCAAATATGGGAATATCAAAATTGACTTGTACCTTGAAAGGAGAGGTGCTTCCAGAGTGGTCGATTAATGAATACGTGTATGCTATTATCGACATGCGTTGAAGGATGTGGGAAAAATTCTCCATCATTTCGTCCCTCTGTGGTGTGAGAGATTTCTCAAGAAACAGATTAATAGAATATTATGCTCTGTCGTTTTTCTTTTCTTCTGCCATGGAGGGTTTCTTGGGCATGCGAGAGCAATTTTCCTCAAGAGAGATAAGCTCCAGACCCAACTTTCTATACTCATACCTCATCGGGGACATGCACTAAAAAACGATCAAAAGCAACCTGCTCTAATACCACTGATCCAGATTATTTTCGGCACGAAATGAGAGCGGAGATATAACATAGAAATATACAAAGATATTGTAAGAGAGCCAATAATATAACATAGATATATCAAATATATAATAAGAGGCATAGATATACAATAATACACAATTTCTATTAATGAGTGAAATGTACAAAACTATAGAAATACATAGTGAAAGACTCGCTAGAATGGTGGAAGCTTATCTCTGAGAAGCGATGTGACAACTACTCACATTCGCAAGAATATGATTACAATGAGGGTCTAAAGGCCTTTTTAACATAAAGAAAATCCAAAACCCTAGCCTCGAAACATGAAATCTAACTGTTTTGTGGACCCCTTTTTGGGTAGTTTGGTGTATCAACTTCTAGGGGGCGTAACTTTGGCATACGATATTCATTTGGGGTGCACGATATCTCATTGGAAAGGTATCATCGAGGAGATTCATTTTGGCCTTGGAAGTTTAGGAACCAAAAAACTGCTAAAAATAGTAAATTCCCATAATATTGTTTTAGCTAGTTGGAATAGGTGGGTGACCACCGATATCCACTTGGATCACATCATGAGTTCTTGGTCATGCCCATGGGGTTGACTAATGAACTAGTCACAGTCCATTCCTTCATGCAGTGGCAAAGGCACATGTTGTTGTTATTTGATGCCCTCATTATATACAACAAGACAATAGAGGATTACTGCAGCCAGTGGGATGAGATAAAGGGTATTTTGGCTGTCATAGAGTTTATCCATTTGGACTCTGTGATGAGTGTGTTGAGTGCACAAGATGAGATCAAGACTTATTTGGATTGGTTCACAAAGATTGCAGCTAGTGGAGTACTGGATGGCATTATCTGCTAGAGATATTGCACATCAGAGATTTGGTTCATTTGGACTCCGATGGTTATTGGTGTGGCACAACAAAAGTCGAAAGGCATTGGGAGTGGTGGAATTCCAATGTGGAGGTGGGATCTTGGCATTCATCTTAGTGATGGGTTGTCTTGGATGAGGTTGATGAATGAAAAAGTTGAGGCAGTGATTGGTTTGCGTCATTGCGGGAATATTGTGAGAGGAGTTGTGGAGTTTTTCTTTCCCCTCACAATACCCAGGATTGAGGATAGTCGTGGATTGACAAGCTTCTATTTCATTGAGATGCCTTGGTGATCCATGATCCAGGATATTGAGTTCATTCCTTTCAGGGATTTCAGCTTGGGGGTCTAGGAGAGGAGAGCGTAGTTTGAGCAGGGTGATCAGGCCATTATGATCATAGTGGCGCAACATCAACATGGTGGGTCCTTGTTGAGATTAGCTTGGGACCCTAGTATTACAATGTTTAGCAGTTCAATGATTGATACGAAGGAGAGAAGGTTTTACTTTAATGAGTTTACTACTAGAGAGCATGGGATTGGTTTTCTCTAGGAGTGATTCTCTGAAGAGTTGATCGAGTTTTTGCAATATATGATTGCTCTACTTACCAATAGTATTCAAGAAGCCACTCGTGCTAGTACCTTGTAGGACAACGCTTTGAGCAAAGGGTGCTTCAATTCTTCCAGATTGGTTTGGGACCGAAGGATCACTCTCAGTTTCAGTTTGGTGCATCTTGTTGATCGTATGGTTGAGGTGGAATTGCTTGAGGACAAGTAATCTTTGGGAAGGGACGATTGTAATGTCCCCATTTTTGGATTCCCTTATTATGCGACTAGATTTACTTCAAGAGGCTTGAGTTAGCCAGGTCAGAGGGGTGAGATTAGGTCATCAGTGAGCCAAGAAGGTTTGGAGGAATTTTGTGGGGCCCAACTTAGTTTCTTTACCATTATTCATCATCATGATCAATTTCACATAGCTTGTTCTTGGTTCCATTGCATTCCAACAATTCCTATAAAACAAGGTTATTACTGGGCATATTTTAATTAATTACACTAGAGGTACCATTTGAAGTTTGTTTCTTCAAGAAATACCATAATGTAATAGCTCGTTGGAACCGGGACAAAAATATCTAAATGATGGGATGATGAAAAGTGACTTTCAATGGCCGAAAAAGTCATAAAGGAAAATTAATCACTTTTCGGGGTTAAAAAGGTGAATTAATTATTAATAAGTGATTTTATGTGAAAATATTAAAGATGAATTAAAAGTCACTTGAAAGGAAAAAGGTGAAAGGGGGTATAAAAGAGAGATAGGGGCTCACATTCTCCCATTAGGTTGATGATTATTTTGGTTTGACTTGGAGCACTCTTGGAGCCTTTGGGGGTTTGGAGTAAACCCTAGTTGGATTGGTTTCGATGGTGAGAGATCCACCCTAGCTAATCAGGTTTCGGTGGTGAAAGATTCCACCTTAGCCAATTTAGAGGGAGAATCACTCAGGTTCTCCATTGGATTTCATTATTGTGGCCAGATTCAAATTTTTTCAGGGTTAGTGGAACTTAATGGGACTGATTTCTTAAGTTGTAGCAACATTGTGGCATATATATTTGTGTGGAGGCTAAACTTCTTGAAGGAGGTCGAGTTTCCTCAGTATAGGTCGAGTTTATTGGTGATTGGAGGCTGAGTTTTCTCTTAGGTTTGAGTTCTCTCTCATTGAGGCTGAGTTATTTATGACTTGGGGCCAAATCTCATTGTTGGGAAGAATCTCATGCTTGAGGGCCGAGTTTGAAGTGTGGGGGTCACATTCTTTGTTGGGAGGCCATTCCTTGTGTGAGGAGGGTAGTGTTATTATTGCTAGGATGAGTAGATATCTTGCTAGGACAATTTTTTTGTTGTTGTTGGGACAAAATTTTTGATCCAGATGGATATCGGTGGCCACCCACCTATTCCAACTGGCTCAAAACAGTCTTCTGGCAATTTAATATTTTTAGCAGTTTTTCAATTCCTAAACTTCTGGGGCCATTTTGAGGGCCTAAGTGAATTTTTTTTCAGGATTGAGCACCTCAATGATAGTATAATGTTCTTATTAACCCCAAAAATGAATCTCCTCGATGATACCTTTCACACGAGCTATCGTGTGCCCCAAACAAAGATCGTATGCCAAAGTTACGCCCCTGGGAAGTTAATACACCAAACTAGCCAAAACGAGCTCCACAAAACTGTTGGCTTTTCATCTTCCGGGGTTAGGGTTTTGGATTTTATTTATGTTAAAAAGGACTTTAGAGCCTCATTGTAATCATCTTCTTGAAAATGTGAGTAGTTGTCATATCTCTTCTCAGAGATAAGCTGCCACCATTCTAGCGAGTCGTTTACTCTGTATTTCTATAGTTTTGTACATTTCACTCATTAATAAAAATTGTTTATTACTATATATCTATGTCTCTTCTTTTATATCTCTGTTATATTATTGGATCTCTTGCAGTATCTATGTATATTTTTGTTTTATATCTCCGCTCTCATTTCGTGCCGAAAATAATTCGGATCAATGGTATCAAAATAGGCTTCTCTTGATCGTTTTTTTCAGTGCATGTCCTCGACTAAGTCTGAGTATAGAAAGTTGGGTCTCGAGCTTGTATCTCTTGAGGAAAATCACTCTTGCATGTCCAAGAAACCCTCCATGGTGGAAGAAAAGAAAAATGTCAGAGTAAAAGATTTTATCAATCTGTTGCTTGAGAAAGCTCTCACGCGATAAAGGGACGAAATGATGGAGAATTTTTCCCACATCCTTCAATGCTTGCTGATAACAACAACCATGTATTCATCAATCAACCACTTTGGAAGCACCTCTCCTTTCAAGGTACAAGTCAATTTTGATATTCCCATATTTGAAGGTCATATAGATGCAGATGCCCTTGAAACATGGTTAATATGCTAGAAAGTTATTTCTCTGTTCACAATTTTTTCGACAGGGAAAAGATCACCTTCACACTCCTTAAGGCTCTCCCCCATGTCAAACATTGGTGGAAAACTTACCGAGAGAAAAATTCCATAGAGAAGTATGGAATATATGGGGTCGAGCCCACTTGGGATTTTTTTGTGGATGCGGTCAACGAACAATATTACCCTATTGGTAATTATGACGACCAATACATGAGATGGACCACCCTGCGGCAAGAGAGGTGCCAAACAATGCTGGAGTTCAAAAATAATTTCCATAACTTGCACACCAAGCTAGGTATCAAAGACTCCAAGTGGCATCTGGTTCTGAAATACCACGGGGCTCTGCATAGGTAAATCCAAACCAAAATGGATTTCCTAGACATCTTATCATGGGGAGCTGCCTATCGATATGCTGTCAAAATCGAGCAGAAATTTAGGCACCAGAACAAACGAGAGTTTGGGTTTGCAAGTATGAAACAACCAAAGTCTGATAAATATGACCCTAACAAACAACCTCTCGAAAACTAGTCCAAGCCACAGGAAAACAAGGGTCATGGGAAGACGAAGAAGGACACTGAAAAGTGGTGCGACTTCCAGAAAAGCCTTTGGTACAACACTGATGAATGTCACTCAAAACATTCATTGGTGGCCAAGATCAAAGACAACGAGTCGAACCATGTTCAGAAAATAATGGAAAAAGACAGATCATCGATGTAGACCCCACTGCTACTTTCGCGACCGCAACAATTCAACCAGAAGAACTAGCAGATCCTGAAGAGGGGGAGCTCCTTTTTCATTCATAGATGTGGGTAAAGGGGACCCCGCTGCATTTTATTGTTAATAGTAGAATTCAAAAGAACCTCATCTCAACAAAGGTCATAAAGTAGTTGGGATTGTCAACAACACCACACCCGCAAGCATACAACATCTGGTGGCTTCGCCAGGGACGAGACCTTTGTGTCAACCAACAGTTTCGATTGTCATATGACATCCGACCCTTCAAGGATGAGGTATTATGTGATGTTTGTTACACATTATTTTGGTCACCCTAATGATGATTTTACAAGCATGTGGTCAGGCTCTCAAAATGATCTTTTGCTTGAGAAAAGCAACTGATTTCTTCCTCTACAAGATTGATTTTTAGAAGGACACCGCAGGCTGATAGTAGTACACAGTGCATAAATCCATAATTTCCACAGGCTACTCTATATCTGGCTCACAGGGTTTCCACAGGCTGCTATATAGGCAGGGTGCATCGACGTTTGAAATCTAGAAGAAGAAAGAGGTTCACAAAGTTTCTAGAAGGAGAATCTTCTAGAATGTGAGATGGCGTCTGTATGGTTGTGATCCTACTGGCTTCTCTGATTTGGTGGGATCATCCTCATCTCTTTAACCACTTCAAATTCTCCTATATAATGATAGGTTTCCCATGAAAAGGTTTAAGCAAGATTAAGCAAAGAATTGATGAAATAATAGGTTGAAGAATGTGTGAAGAATCCTGTTTCAAGTGATGCTTGAGGTCTCCATTTGTCCATCAAGATTTTGTGGATCATCTTCATGCAAATTTCGGAGCAAGTGTATGTGTGTGTTGGAACAAAGGACCACTAAAAGTGAACTTACGACATCAAGGAAATATGGTTGTATCTTCCACTTTTGATTAATATAATACGGTGACATGTCTCTTTCCCATCAAATCTTTAGTATTTTATTACATGACTCCTTGATCACATGTTTAGGTTTTCATTGATTCTATTATTGTTGATTTTCACTTTGGTTGGTTTGTGTCACTGCAGATTTGATTTCACAAGAGCACTGGAGTGAAGCAGGGACAACAAATACATAAGGAAGTGATATATAAAGGTATGTCATCTATTCCTTATTTGGTAGTAAATTCAATGATTGCAACTTAGGGAAAGCGTCATGTTCTGTCTCGTTTTGTTCTAGATCTAGGTGGATCTAGGGAGATTAGTTTATGTCTGTATTCACTGATTTATCCAATAACAATGTTTCCCCATTGGATGTTTGTGATGTTCTGTTGGGCCAACCATATATGTGGAAGCACCATGCTATTTATGAGTCTTGACATCGTAGTGTTATTGTTACTCTGGGGGGTCATATCTACAGGATACCAGAGGTAGTTCCAACTAATGTCCCACCTAAACAGTGTTGGAAGGTAGTATCTCTTACTACAAAATTCATCTTCTTCACAGTGTTTTCAAAATGTGAACAAAGGAACACCACAACCACTGCAGCCTCAGTCCAAGAACCTTTTGTCCAACAGAAGTAGGTCGACAAGATTGAAGCAAAGCATAAGGATTCCTTCTACACATAGTCATCCCATGTGGCCAGACTGGTTAAAATTTTTCAACCCTTCCAACCATAGGTTCATGACAACCTTCAACAAGCTAAGCAATGCAACTTCTCCGACAAGGCAAACAACTCATCAAGATGCAGATTCAACAAACACTTTTTACTCTCACCCAGGAAATCAATGCAATGGAGACCATTTCTTCCTAATGAGGAAGGATTGATCTCGATGGATATCGATGACTACCCACCTATTCCAACTGGCTCAAAACAATCTTTTGGGAATTTACCATTTTTAGTAGTTTTTCGGTTCCTAAACTTTCGGGGCCATTTTGAGGGCCTAAATAAAGTTTTTGCAGGATTGAGCAGCTCGATGATATCCATAATCTCTCATTAAGCCCCCAAAATGAATCTCCTCAGTGATACCTTTCCAACGAGCTATCGTTCACCCCAAATAGATATCGTATGCCAAAGTTACGCCCTGGGAAAGTTGATACACCAAACTACCCAAAACAGGGTCCACAAAATTGTTGGCTTTTCATCTTCTGGGGTGAGGGTTTTGGATTTTATTTATGTTAAAAATGAATTTAGAGCCTCATTGTAATCATCTTCTTGCGAATGTGAGTAGCCGTCACATCTATTCTTAGAGATAAGCTGCCACCATTCTAGTGAGTCTTTCACTCTATATTTATACAGTTTTGGACATTTCGCTCATTAATAGAAATTGTGTATTACTGTATATTTGTGCCTCTTGATATATATCCGATATATCTTTGTTATATTATTGGCTCTCTTGCAATATCTCTGTATATTTCTATGTTATATCTCTGCTCTCATTTTTTGCCAAAAATAATCCGGATCACTTTTCCATGTTAGGTGAGTTATATTCTTGCTAGACTAATTTTTGGTTGTGGAGAGGTGGATTTCTCACCAAGGGAGCTAATTATTTTCTTGCATCCAAATCTTGGGTGGAAAAGAACACTCTTGCAACAAATATGTGGGGTATTTCATTGTTGTTACAACTACAACATTGCCTCATATTCCATCCAAGTAATATCATCAAATGCCATTGTTTTTTAGGACACTTGAAAGAAGCATCATTCTCTTAGGCTAATTGTTGTCCAAGTATATACGTACAAGTCATATAATTAATGATTAATTTTTTTTACTTTTGATGGGTATTGATGCTGCAGTTTTGGGAATAATAACACTGTCACTTTGGTGATTTAATATAAACCATCATCTCAGAAACAATATACATACAGACCTGTAATTGATGGGTTTTGTTTACTGTTATGAATGTTAGTAGCTAACTTTGTCAATTGTAATTGTTGTCTTGTTAGTATCGAATAAAATAAAGTCACCATACATGTGCATACCCCAATCTAACTCTATTATCAAATTGCTTGCTAAATGTCTTCAACTAGCAGTGATCATTAAACACATCAACAACCTTAAGGAGGACCTTACAGTGATATGTGTGAACTATTTGACTAAAGTTATAAACTAGAAGACACTCAAATATATCAACAATAGACATAGAAACATACCAACAGCCTAATAGGGAATTCTATAGTGGGTTTTGAGCATGTTAGCTAAGTGTTTGATGGAAGTGATGAACCAAAGAAACCTCTCAAACACACCAACAATTATCACAAAAAATATAACAATAGGAGGAGAGTTAACAAGGTTTTGGAAAATTGTTTGTCAAAATTCCAATACCAAGAGAACAGATAAAATATACTAGCAACAAGGCTAGCGATACTACATAGGAGAGGAAAAGAGAGAAAGGAGTGAGAAATGAAAGGTCAATTTCTTGGCCTTACCATTACCTACCAGTAATCCCATATCTTCTCTAAACTTAACTCTTAAAGGGATTTTGAGATTTTCATTGGCCAAGAGAGTAGGATGCACAAGAGCCATGAGTCACATTATAACTAGAGATTGTTGAAATGAGAATTGAACAACCATTCAAATGTTGATTTTCCCATTTGGGTTTCTAGGGTGAAATCACTATGTTCATCATGTGATTGATTTTATGTGTAGTGAGAATATCTTATATGTGTTTGATATATTAGTCTTATTAATGGTTAATTATTCATGTGTTTATTTTAACGGTGTGAGAATCCATTTCAACTCTAGTTTTGTGGATTTTCTTCACAATTGCATTCTCTGTTAGTATTTTGAAGAACACCAACAACTAACAAATACCCATTATCCATTACACTTAGAGCATTGAAATCAAGGGCTCTCAGAAAATGGTTGTTGTAATTATCTAATTTTGTCCCTAAATACCAAAAATTCAAGTCCAAGGAGTGTTAGGAAATAAAAATGAAAAAATAAAAATTATATTTCAAATCATAGTAACAAAACACATAAATCACACAAGATTTATCTTGGAAAACCATTACAGAAAAACCAGCCAACAATAGATCTATTATTTCCCTTGGCCAAACCCAACCAAGCCGACCAATGTCCTAGCCCATAAAAAGTGAGTCTTCACTGCTCAACTCTTGACACGTTACAATTGAGTATCACTAGCCTTTTATAGGCTTTCATTACATGTATTTCACGGGCTCAGTACGACGGGTCACCAATACCATGTTCTTGAAACTACCATTGTTGTCATAATAACTTTACCTTGATCAAGTTTCACCAAGTCAAGTTTACCGTAACATTCCCCCCTTTAAACTTGAATTGAAGTTTCCCATGAACAAAACCAACCAAAACTCCTTCAAAATTAGGGTACTTGGGAATCCTGCATGCTCCTCCTATCACCTAGGTCTACGTCTAGAATTTACCAATGAAATTTCAAACCCAGGGTACACATTCCTAACTAGGTCTTACAACCGTATGCCCATTTACATTCAACTCCATCAATCTTTTTTTTTTGTATTGTTGCTATCTCAACACTTATGCCTCCATCCTCTCGCCTTTCCATTCCTCCAACTCTTGATACTCACTTCTTGGTATATCTGCAACTAGACAAAAAATCCAACCACATATGACATATCCATCATATCCAAGCATAAAATCCATATCCTTCTCACACTTCGAGCCCAAATTCAATGCTCTTAAAATATCAGTGTTGAAGCCTTCAACACCTCCTCGGGATTTAAACACTAGATATGTACTATGACATCGACATGTTTCTTTTCACCATCATCAATCATCTCTCTGATACTAGTTGTTAGGAAATTAAAAATGGGAGAGAGAAAGAATATTTCAAATCATAGCAACAACACACATAAATCACACAAGATTTATCCCAAAAAACCAACCAACAATAGATCTATTATTTCCCTTGGCCAAATCTGACCAAAGACGACCAATGTCCTAGCCCCGGTCAAGTGATCCTTCATCGCTAAACTCTTGACACATTATAATGGAGTATCACCAACCTTTTATAGGATTTCATTAAATGTAATCCATGGGCTCAATACTATGGGTCACCAATAACATATGTTTGAAACCACCATTGTTAACCTAACAACTTTGACTCTTTCACTGAGTCAAGTTTATCCTAACATTCCCCCTTTAAACCTGACTTGGGATTTTCCATGAACAAATATGACCAAACCTCCCTCAAAGTCATGGTATCTGACAATCTTTGCATACTCCCCCTATCACCTAGGTCTATGTCTAGACTTTACCAGTGAAATTTTAAATTTGTGGTACGCATGCCTTACCAGGTCTTACAGTTGTATGCCCATTTACATTCAACTCCATCCATTTTTTTTTTCATTGTTGCTATCCCAACACTTATGTCACCATCCTCTCTCCTTGCCATTGCTCAAGATCTTGATTCTCGTGTCTTGGTAAATTTTCAACCGGACAACAAATCTATCCGCACCTGACATATCCATCCATCAGATCCAAGCATCCAAGCCATATATCCTTTGTTGATTAAGGTTGGTTGTCATTGATGTCAACCCTTGAAGA
>JZKD02S1674576.1:188447-212148 GCA_000966675.3 Picea glauca
TTATAGTTCCATAGCTTAAGGTTCATTATACATTTTGAATAATAAACAACTCTCAATTATTATCTTTTGACAAAAAATATTCATTACTTATGCATTTAGTTATATCAAGTTTCATTGTTCAACATGTATTTCCCAACTAACTCGGTAGGGACTGCGTTGCCACACAACCCTTGTTTTTGTAAAACAAACGATATTCTTATAAATATGTTTATATTTCTTTTTATCACTTGTTTAACTTTTATTTTTATTTTTCCAGAGATTGCACTATGTTACAGACTTTTAACTCTCGGTAATTAGCAAGTTTCGCACGCGATTGACTTGGTGGTGCTCGACTCATATTGTGTGGGGAGGCCAGAAAGATACCATGTTGAATTGTGAGAATTATGAATGTGGTTAGGTTGGATACCCACACATTGATTGAGTAAGTGCAATCCATCTGTTTGGGTTGTTATTGTAGCATCGAATAGATTTTGGAATTAATAAGGTTGTTTTGGAGGTAGCAACTGGATTTTGTGTACATTTATCTAGGTTGACGACGTCTCTCTGTTTTGGATTCGTTTGGACCAACGAAGCGTGGGCGTGCTTCATCATGTATTCCATAAATTCAAGCAACAGTTGGCCCAAGTCCCGCAGCTAGAACTTTATCCAGTTACTTGGGCACTTGCAAATCACAAGGACAAGGTAATTGTTCCAACAGACAGGCCCAACGTCATCCTCTTGTTTGGATTAGATTGGTTGATAACCAAGAAGAGGAGGACAACTACAAGTGATAGACTGGGCAGTGGGAAGAATAGATCCGTTGGGTTCAACAAAGGTGTTGATCCATGGAAACACAGAGAGAAGATGTTGACAAAGAGATTTGGCGAACCGCAAGAACTTCGAAGCACAATTCAAGCAACTGTTTGGCAAGGGTAGGAAATTGGTCATTGACTGTACGATGGTTCCCCTTCCCAACAATTTCCTTTTGAGTGCCATTCGACGTGAGCATGAAATTGTGGGACTGTAAGCGATTTGCATGAACTGTTTCCTATAAGAAACCACATGTTTGCTAGGAAAAGCCATGGATGCAGGGATTTTGCGATTAAACTATGATTCATGGAATAACTAGACCTAGTTGTTGGGTGGCCAGTAGATACTCAATTGACAGTTAGTGGGAGATCTATTCATGGATAAATGAAAATTGGTTGGGAATACTATGACCATGGCAAGTGGTATAAATAGTTCAAAATACAACAAAAAATTGCCGTGGTGATGTTCCTATTTTCGGGCCAGTTCCATGCGTCAGTGTTCCTATACTAATATGTTGCAATTTGGATCTAGGTTCCTTTAATGATACATGTAATGCAAACGATTCACCATACTCATAGTGACATTTTCCTAGTGTGGAGTAATAATAATCTGGGTGTGTTGTATGTGTGTGAAATGGCTATATTAGATTGCTTAATGCTTTGATTGTGCAAAACAATTTGTAGTCCTTGAGTCGCTTATGTGAGAGTGCCATCGTTTCTAGTGTCCTATGTACTACCCTTGAATTCTTGTGTAATTTGATATCTGCAAATCTATTGGTTTGTCAAGTTTTCTTGTAAATGGCTAAGTAAAGAGTCTTTTGACAAGAATTTTTTTAGGAGATGGTTACATCTTTAGTTAGTGCATCATTTGCATGGGTGATGTCTACAACTTTAATACCAATCATCAATTTACAGTGCTTGTCATCTGGAAGCTTCCTTGAAGTTAATGTCCATGTCATATCGTTTAAGTTTAGGAAAGAAATTTGTCCACGAACCTTCTCTAAATTATTGTTGAAGAAAGATTGTTGCTGGAGTACGTCCTCCATAGGCTATCCACACAATAATGCTATTTTCTTTTTTCTATTTGCTATATGTTTGTTTCTTTAAATTCATTTTGATAAATGTGAAAATTATGAATAGTGCATTATCAAGGTCATATTGCTTTAAGGCTAGGTGCATAGGGCATATTTACTGACATGTTCTTTCTCGAGCTGAGTTAGTCATGAAATACGAGGAATGATTAATGGAAAGAATTGGAAAGACGATAGACAACCACACATTTACTTTGCACAAGTTCTAATTAACCTTTGTTTTTCACAAACCAAACTTCCATAAATGATTCAATAATTGTGCAAAGTACTTGGTTTTCAGAGTCCCTATCCTAGAGCCATTGCAAATGCGAAGGTGCACAAGTGAGGAATTGGTTGACAATCAGTGTTACAAATTATCTACACAATGGTTGGAAATAGAATTAGCAGTTCCAATTGCAGGAGGCATATACTTATGCGGAGAACATGGGGGGATAAAATATAAGTGAGGAAATTGTGGGGGTGCAGTTCTTTGCATTTGTTGTATATGTTAGGTTTCACATCAACAAATTTCGGGGTGTTTGAGGAATTTGCTTCCATATAAAAACATCGAAGATCCTGAATGTTAAATCTTGTATTGGCTGTTATGATCCTGCTATGCCCTCTATGTGTGATTCTCAATCAACTTAATGTATTCCACCATGTTCTACTTCTTTTAGATTTCCATAGGATCATGCAATCATTGTGGCACTGATTGCTAATTGCTAATGCATTTCAATTGCGAGATCTGGCTCAAAGTGTAGTGCAAATGCATATGGATCTTCTAGCAAAAAAGTGCAAGTTTGTTGCAGTGGACAATGCTATGTGTCAATTTTCATAACATAGTCTGTTACACTTGGCAAATATTTTTCATTTGTAGGCATTTTAGCAGTTTAATATTGTACATGTCATTAGCAATTTTGCAATGCTATGTGTTGTATCGTGTGAAATGTGATTTTGTGTGTTGCATAGTTGATGTACATCTATCCTACGAAAGAAAGAAAAAATAACGCCCATATGTCAATTTAAACATAGTATAGAATATATTATGTGCACTTCACGTTCATGCATTCATTGTTGCAAGCATGAGAAATTGGAAAATCCAGGTGAGTATTAGTACTACTATATCCCAAACATACTCCCAACAACATAGCCACAAGTAAATTTCTATAAGTTATTTTCTGTTTGCACGTTGCGATAGCATGTTGAGCTAATAACATCAGGTGCTTATGCAATTTGCAAATTGTTATTTTCAATTCAAGTGAAATAGGTATACCTAGAATTGAAGAAATAAATTTTGGGCAGTGAAGTGTGACATGCATAGGTGAAGAAACTATCCATGCGCAACAAGACCAATTGGAAAGTCATGCTTATAAAAATGTACATTTTACAGTTGGACAAGAAATACATTGAAACTGTTTTTCATATTATTTATTTTCTGCGATTTCTATTCCATGTAGCTCCGCAACTCTAAATATTGTCTCAATAGAGGACTTGAACAGTCCCAGAACTGGGGAAGTATTCATTGGAGACGTGATAGTTGTTTACAACACATATTTGGATAAAGTGAATAGATCATGCAAACTATTCCGTGCTGAGATGATAGATGCAAATGCCATGATGATAATTACATTGATTGTCCTTGCACATCTCATTGAAATACATGAGAAAACTATTGTTCCCAGAGTTGGAATATCTATTACAAATTTTAAAAATCTACCAAAAAGTGACTATGACCATGGTGATTGTGATTGTGTTATATCGATACTTGAATCAAGTGTCGTTGAGACAATGTCTGCAACCTGTAAAGAATACAATTTCATACCAGACACAACAATCAATCAATTTGCAAGTAATACAAACATGTATCCAATAGACACTATTGGAGTTATTGTCACCCTTGCTAGGAAAGTTGGATCATAGTGCAATTTGCATATAAAAGATGGAAACACAGAGGATGACAAAGAAACGATATGATTTTCCATTGTTAATTGTTTATTGTTTATATGATGATATATCTTAGGTGAATCTCTATGACAACTACACTATTTTATGTATCAACTGCAGCTATTCAAGACATATGGACATTTCTTCACTTCACCGAAACAACAATTGCAAATAAGGAAATTTCCCATTTTTCTATTTAAAAATATAACCAAGAGGAGAAATGTAAAAGAAAATGTGTTTCACACAACACAATCAACATTTATAACAAAACTCACAATATAAGCGTTAAAGATATGAAAAACTAATTGGGTTGACAAAAGTCGGGAGATAAGAGTAAAATACACATACAATGAATTACAAAATATCTTATTTCTCTTTACATTTGGACTCTATTATATAGAGTGCATGGGATCTTATTAGACCTGACTTATTCCAAATACAAAACGATGGGTTGAGAGAATATCTCAACAACACACCAAACAAGGATCTCACAAATCCAACTCTTAAACAACCTCCTAAGAATAAGATTGGACAACTTAAGTAGATACTGACTCTACTTCTCAATACATTAACAAGCATATTAGATAAGTAAGAATTATATATTCTAACATATTGATCAACAACACTATCCTAGTTCAAAGAGGCTATGTACATAAAAATTTGGAATGTTTATTTCATAGTTTGTTGCAAACATTGTTATGTAGTATCATATATCTATTAAATCTAAGCTCTCAACTCTGACAACAATGTTTTAATATAATCAATATTTATTATTTTGGTTATATATGTGTGGGCGCGACTCTTATGATTACAATTTGTGTTCTTCTTGAATAATATTTCTCGAAAAAAATATGTGTGGTTTATAACTAAATTACTATTAAATATGTATTTTTTAAATATTATTTTTTTTACATTTTCATTTCATTTATAATAAACAAATTTAAAAAGTTTTTATTTTTATTTTTTAATATAAACATTCAATTACAAAAATGGACATTTAACATCAATATTTAATTACACAATTAAAATTAAAACTTTAAAAAATATTGGATCAAAATTTCTTTATTAATAGAAATATACAAATTAACTATATGTATAACTGTATTTATAATTGATGTTCAAAGTTAAATTTAACAACTTCTTTATGTTTGGTGCAGTTCTCTGGATTGGAAGCGGCGACAAACTAGACAATTTGTTTCTTTTGAAGCATCTCTCTGACATTTGAACAAGCTATGTGCACCAAACCTTTAATTTTTCGCACTATCATTTAATTTAAAATAAATATATTTAAAAACCATATTTTCTTTTATTTTTTAATATCATCATTTAAAAAAAAATTATTGAATCAAATTTTCTTTGTTAATATATTTTAAGAAGCATATAAATCACTAACATCAACATATTTATCATAATTTGAGGCACACACACAATATTATTAAAGAAATAAAGAAAAAATTCATTATATAAATAATAGTAACAAATCCAACAACAAAACATTAACATACAAATACACAACTTAATTATATGTGTATATTGTATTTAACACTAACATACAAATAATTCTATTTTGAGTGAAGAATATGTAACAATTGAGAGGAGTAGTTTTCTTCCATTCATAGGATTCTGGAAAATGTTCCTTGATGGTGCTTCTTCAAAATCAAGTGTTGGAGGATAGTATATGAAAAAGGGGGTTTTCAGTGAAGTTTGCTAGGGTTAGGGTTGCTTTAGCTTTGGTGCATTTGGATGCCCCTTAAGGGGCTCAATGATACTCGACGAAGGAGGTTCGCGAGGCCCCTTCTATAGTCAAGCGACGACGCATGGAAACACCATCGGGGGTTCCAAGCATCCAACCTTTGAACCACCGCCAGATCTGCGCTCGTAGCTCCTCTTCGAGGGCACATTCAAGGATAAGGAAGTGTACATAGATTCAGGGAAAGATCCGACAAGTGTAGCGCGATTGTGGATACCTGGTAAATGTATTCCTCAAGCGCCGCAAGCACCGAAGTATGTCATAAGCACACCCAAGATAGAAGATCAAAAGAAATACATGGGATACTATGCCCTAGTTGGGAAATTTCTAGGGATATGGCCCTCTAAGCGTGAGTTGGTAAAATGGATACAACAATGGTGGAAGCCAAAAGGACACTATGATCTCCAGCTTGGATCCAAAGTATTCTTCACAATAATATTACATAATCTGGAGGGCAGGAACCACATTTTTGATGGAGGGCCTTATTTCTTCAACTCAACGGGACTTTTCTTGTGATTTTGGACGGAGAAGTTTAGCCCTGAAACATAGGACTTTGTACATGCCCCAGTATGGATATGACTCTACTCCCTGCCACAGGAGTTTTGGCTGGAAGAGGTACTGGCAGACATCGGAAATACCATTGGAGTATATGTTAAATCTTCAGAAGCAACAAAGAAACACAAATACACCTCCTATGTGTTAGAATTGCAAATGCAGAAAAACACAATTCACATATGATAATAAACAATCATGCAGATTAGAAACACAAAGATTTCACGTGGTTCACTCAAACGTTGGGCTATGTCCACCAAGCAGAGGTATCGATTGTCTTATTATTCAAATAATAGAGATTACAACAGACTTGCAAGCTCTCTCATATCCCTCTCTCACATCCTCCTATTTGCCTCTATGGGCATACATAAATTTATATTAATTTACACAAGAAACTGAAATGAATGTGATCTCATCCATATTCTAACTTGGTCTTATTAGTTACAACCAACGCTGAATAATAGGATAAAAAATCTGTCCTTGGAGGAATTCGTTGTCACCAAATTCAACAATCTCTACCTTGAAAACAATTAACCTGATACCTTGCTCCTTCCTTTTGTTCATCACCTTTTCTGCAAGCCAAGAGAAGCCAAGCACCATCGTAGCTTCTCTAAAAGTATTGGTTTTGTGAACATGTCTACGCAGTTCTCTTTTGTATGCACTTTCTCAAGAGAGACTCCATGTTCATCGATGACCTATCTTACAAAATGGTACTTGATAGGTATATGTTTTGTTTTACTGTGGTAGGATGGATTCTTATCCAAGTGAATAGCACTTTGACTATCACAAAATAACTTTGCTTTGTCCCGCATCCTTCCAAACTCACCAAACAAACCTTTCAACCAAACTACCTCTTTGCAAGCATGTGAAGCAGCTACATATTCTGCTTCTGTAGTGGATAAGCAACAATGTTCTGTAGCTTTGACATCCAACTAATAGCTCCACCTGCAAGAGTAAATACATACCCTGAAGTTGACCTTCTCTTGTCCAAATCACCTGCAAAATCAGAATCAACATATCCACATACTAATTCACAACCATTGTTATAAGTGATACAGTAATCACTTGTGCCTCTCAAATACCGAAGCACCCATTTCACTGCTACCCAATGCTCTTTACCTGGATTTGCCATATATTTGCTGACAACCCCAACTGCATGTGAAATGTCTGGCCTTGTACTAACCATCACATACATTAGACTTCCTACTGCATTAGCATATGGTATTCGAGACATATATTCCTTTTCTTCTTTTGTACTAGGACATAAACTTGAAGAAAGATTAAAATGGGAAGCCAAAGGGACTAAAACTGGTTTCACATCGTTCATACCAAACCTCAAAAGTATCTTCTCAACATACTTCTGTTGTGATAACTAAAGCTTACCATTCCTCCCATCTTTGAATATCTCCATGCCCAAAATCTGCCTTGCTTCTCCTAGGTCTTTCATATCGAACGTCCTAGCCATCTAAGCCTTTAACCTGTTGCTCTCAGTTACACTTTTGCTTGCTAGAAGCATATCGTCCACATACAATACTAAGATAATGAATATGCCATTATTTAATTTTTTTAAGTAGACACAATGATCATACTCACTCTTTGTATAATTCTGGCTCACCATGAAAGAGTCAAATTTCTTGTACCATTGTCTGGGCGACTGCCTCAGACCATACAATGATTTCTTGAGCCTGCAAACAAATGTCTTGTTGCGATTCTGAGCAAACCCTTTAGGTTGTTCCATGTAAATTTTTTGATCCAAATCTCCATGTAAGAAGGTAGTTTTAACATCTAGCTGCTCCAACTCTAAGTCAAGTAATGCAACTAATGCTAACACAATTCGAATTGAAACAAACTTAACAACTGGTGAAAAAATCTCATGAAAGTAAATACCTTCTTTATAAGAATATCCTTTCGCAACCAACCTTGCTTTGTACCTTATCATCAACACCCTTCTTTAGCTTGTAGACCCACTTGCAACCTACAATTTTTCTGTCTCTTGGAAGTTCTACCAGGTCCCATGTGGCATTCCTATCTAATGCCTTCATTTCATCCTTCATTGCTTCTTTCCATTTATCACTGTTAGAACCCTTCACAACTTCCCGCTAACACGAAGGTTAATCATCATTAATACTTAAGGAAGCCGACGAAACAAAATCATCATACCTTCTTGGAGGATTTCTGACCCGCGTAGACCTCCTTAGGGAAGTTTGTGGCTCATCCACATTCTATTGATTGTTATCATCAACCATGTCTTCCTCTACAAGAAAATCTTCATGAACATCTTCAAAAACTTGTTCATGTTCACTTTCATCTGTATATGAACTGGTTTCAAACTGAATCCGTTGATACTTAGGTACTTCTTCTTGTTTCATTTGAACATCTACATATGATTTGATGAGAGATGATTCATCAAATATTACATCTATGTTAATGGTGATATTGTGGGCAGTAGGATCCCACAACCTATACCCCTTAATACCATTACCATATTCAACAAAAATAAGCCTTTTTGATTTTGGATCTAATTTAGAACGCTGATGTTTCAAAATTAGATCATAGGCTTCACAACCAAAAACTTTAAGATTAGAATAATTACAAGGATGACCTATCCATACGTCTTCAGGAATCTTGCACTCTATTGTTGTTGATGGTGATCGATTCACCAGATAAGGAGCTGTAGTTACTGCTTCTACCCACAGTTCCTGCTACAAGTTGGAAATATTAAGCATACTCCTTGCTCTCTCTAGAAGAGTCCTGTTCATGCATTCAACAACTCCATTTTGCTGAGGAGTATAGGAAGTAGTTTTATGCCTATCAATACCAAACTCCTTGCAATAGTTCTCAAATTCCATTGACTCAAATTCACCACCGTTATCAGTTCTTAAACATTTAATGGACCTACCAATTCTCTTTTGCACTAAAGCTCTAAACTGCTTGAAAACAGTAAACACACCAACCTTTCTTTTCAACATATAGATCCACACCTTCCTAGAGAAATCATCTATAAAAGTAACAAAATATGATGATCCTCCATATGAAATAGTAGGGGATGGTCCCCAAACATCAGAATGGATATAATCAAGGATTCCTTCATTGGTGTGTCTTCCGGTTTTAAATTTCTGCCTATTTTGTTTTCCATAAATACAATGCTTGCATAAATCTAACTTTAAAGACTTTAGACTAGGAAGTGACTTGCGATCAGATAATACCTTCAATGCTTGTTCGCTCATATGACCCAACCGTTGATGCCATAGTCGAACAAAATCACTGTCGTTCTCAGATACAACTGTTGCATGATTTGACTCAATTATTCCTTCTAACAAAAACATGTTTCCAACCTTCTTTGCCTTCATGACCAATAAGATTCCTTTGTAGACCTTCATAACTCCACCTTGAAAAATAATTTTATATCCTCCAGTATCTAAGACTCCCAAAGAAATTAGGTTCTTCCTTAGCTCAGGTACATGTCTCACATCAGTTAGTATTTTAACAGTTCCATCAAACATCTTAATTCAAATGCTACCAATTCCCACAACTTTACATGATATTTTATTGCCCATGTAAACAATTCCATCATCTAAGGACTAGTAAGTAATAAACGAGTGTCTATGAAGACACATGTGATTTGAAGCACCAGAAACTAATAACCATTGTTGATCATATCGTGAAACAATAATAGTTGATAAAACTTCATCAGTCATACCTGAACCCATTGCTGAACCTGTTTCGGTCACATTTTCTTCCTTCATCTCTTTTGGAGGGTCTTCTTTGGAGGCTTGTTGTCTCTTCCAACAATCCTTCTTCAGGTGTCTAGATTTGCCACAAAACCAACACTTAAGTTTTCTCTTCTTTCCCTTTGACTTTGACCGAGAGAAATCCCTTTGAACATGTCCTCTTTCTTTAGGTCTGCCTCTGACCATCATTGCCTCAGATGCATAGGTTTCTAGATTGGATTTCTTCCTTGTTTCCTCAGACAATAAAGCTCCAACAATAACATCAAACTCAATACTTTCTGTTGAACTGAAACTAATAGAGGTAACAAAGTGATCCCATGACTCAGGCAAAGAACATAATAATGTAATTGCCTTATCTTCAGATTCGAATTTTACTCCCATGCTAGTCAGTTGGACTAAAAGAGTATTAAAAGTATTTAAAAGATCAACTATTTTCGTACCTTCCTTCATCCATAAACTGTACAATTTTCTTTTCAGGAAGACCATGTTCATCAAGGATTTCGTCATATACAAGCTTTCCAGCTTCGTCCACAAACCTACTGCTTTCTTCTCCGAGACAATGTTGAACATAACATCATCGGCCAAACATAGACGTATGGCACTCAGTGCTCTCACATCGATCTCATCCCACTCTTCATTTGAAATGGCCGCGAGTTTCTTTGCTTTTCCCAAAAGCGCCTTCACCATGCCTTGCACCTTGTTGCACGAGTAGATCATGCATCTTAACCTTCCAGATCTTGAAATTGTCCCTGCTATTGAAATTTTCAATTTCAAATATAGCACTCTGAGTTTTCGTCATTAGTAGAAGAAAAAATTCCAAAAAACCACTGCTTATAAAACCAAGCCCTTTAAAATGTGGAGGAATAATGGTATAAACCCCAAAAGGTTTAATAAAAAACCTTTTTAATAATCTCACCCTTTAAAAAAAATTCACCTTTTTAAGCATCCACCCACTTGAATTGTTCATGCTTAAAAAAAGAAAATTCATATATATATTTTTAAAAAGACCTTTAATTCCTCCCTTTTGTTTTATGCATATAATATTTAATTCCAAATATTGTAAAACTTTATACCTTTAATTTTTTGAACCATGCAATTGTTTCCTTTAAGGAAGATCGATGCTCCTAGGAGTATTGAAAGGGAGCACTAGTGTGAGATCAACGCTCCTTCACTATGGATGGAGGAAAGCTGACGCTTTGTGGTGCAGAAACTGGGTACGTAGATTTTACGAAAATTGAAATTTCACAAGTGTGAGAGCGTCGACGCACCTCTAACACTTCCTAGGGAGCGTCGATGACCTGCTACTCAATTCCCACATGCAACACCTACTAAATTCACCTTTGCTTTGATACCATTTGTTATAATTGCAAATGCGGAAAAACACAATTCACATATGACAATCAACAATCATGTAGATTAGAAACACATAGATTTCACGTGGTTCACCCAAAGATTGGGCTACGTCCACCAAGCAGAGGTATCAGTTGTCTTATTATTCAAATCATGGATATTGCAGCAGACTTGCAAGCTCTCTCATATCCCTCTCTCACATCCTCCCATTTTCCTCTACGGGCATACATAAATTTATATTAATTTACACAAGAAACTGAAATGAATGCGATCTCATCCATATTCTAACTTGGTCTTATTAGTTACAACCAATGCTGAATATTAGGATAAAAAATCTATTCTTGGAGGAATTCGTTGTCACCAAATTCAACACTATGCGCGTATCTGTGTCTACCTGAATATTTTGAAGACGCTACCAGTATCCATTGCTCTGAAATATCATGATGAGGACTGGCTGCAAACCATTGACTATGAACACATACCGTTTAGATGCAGAAAGTGTCACGAGCATGAACACCTCTTTAGGGATTTTCCCCTCAACACAATAAGCAAGGATGAAAACCCATAAACAATCGAAAATAAGGATGGCTTCATCTCAGTAGCAGGTAGATGGAGACAGGGGGGAAGGAGAACAATAGCCCCGACCAACAAGGAATTGCCCTCCAAAAACCAATTTGAGGCACTACAACAACTCCCAAAGAACATGGACGCCCCACAGGTCCCTTCCACTAAGAAAATCTAGCAAAACCTAGAAAAGGGGAAAGATGTGGATACCCCAGGTATGGTCCAAACCACTTCTCTACCCAACTCCAATACCACAACTATAGAACCCTCAGAAACAGAAGATGGGGATGTAGAAATGGATCTTGATGAGGAGGATCTAGTAGGAGTAGACCTGGAACATCTGGAACAAGCTTACTGACACTAGAAACTATACACCATCCCTCTCGACCAGCTGATAAAAGTCCATAAAGTATTCCTCAAATCCACAGTAGGCTCCACCACTAGATCCAGTTCGAGTCTAGGAATACAGGGAACTGTACTAAAAGAGAAACACAAAACTCAAAAATATGAAAAGAAAAAGGGAAGGAAATCAACCCGGAAGCTCATCCAGGAGATTGGACACTTCATGGTCAACTCAGGTCAGATCCATCTCATATTTGACAACTTTCCCCCTATCCCCTCCCAATCCTCATCATGAAGATCATCTATTGGAATATAAGGGGAATCAACGGTCGTAGTAAGCAGAGGCTACTACGTGAGATTATCATAGCAAAGAAAATAGGCATAACGATGCTCCAAGAAACAAAATGTGCAATGGAGGAAATGGATAAATTTCTCTCTTGCTACTGGAAGCAAGGGAAAGGTATCTATACCGATGCTACGGGCTCCGCAGGAGGCTTGACAATTCTTTAGAACCCGAGCTCAGTAAACATGGACAATTTATTCACAACCAGATGGTCCATCTTTGCGACATATTGACTCATCGGCTCCAACAAGCCCGACTACTTGACAAATGTTTACAGACTAGCCACACCAAGGGAAAAAAATTCCTTCATAAAGAACCTGGAGGGACTAGCTACCCTCACATTTGGAAGTAAATGGATTCTCGGAGGGGAATTCAACATGATATGCAATCCGGATGAGAAAAGAGGTGGGAATCGTTGACTTGAGGGAGAGTTAGGGAAATTCCAAAGCCTTATCGATAAGCTAAGCCTCATTGACATAGAAACACCAAATGGCCTCTTCACCTGGAAGAATCGAAGATCAGGAACCCACTAGGTAGCTTGCCGGATGGATTTCTTCCTCCTCTTTGATTCTCTCATTATGGAAGGCACAACATTGGAAGCTCGCATCCTCGATGTCCATGGATCATATCACTGGCCCATCCAACTATGGCTAGACATTCCTGCCTCTCTAGGACACAAACCCTTTATATTGGAGTGATTTTGGCCCAACCACCAAAATTTTCAACAAAATGCCCACACCTGGTGGAGGGAGGAGTCCATGTCACATGACTCCAAGATGTATAGATTCCAACAGATACTCAAAAACTTCTAGCAGAAGCTCAAAGCTTGGAAAAAACAAACCTTTGGTAATATCTTTGAAGCCCAATAACAACTAACGGAACAAATGAGCATCATACAAAGCCAAATCCAAGATCAAGGAATCTCCGAGGAGCTCAAGACACATGAAGCAATAATAAGCCAAGAACTAGAGGAGAGGAAAGCCCAAGAAGAGATTTTACGGAGGAAAAAGTCCCGCATCCAATGGCTAAAGGAGGACGATATAAATACCAAGTTCTTCTATAGGTCTACCCTTCAACGAAGACATGCCAATCACATTGCACAACTGATCACAGAAGATGGGAAAAGCCTCCATTCTCACAAGGACATGGAAGCAGAGTTGGTCACCTACTACCAAGATCTCCTGATGGAACCCCCTAGGAATAGATCTCAAGACATTGCCCAAATCATGCAACACATACCATCCAAAATCATGACGGATCAACATGGTACTTTGCTAAGGCGTATCATGCTCGAGGAAGTGGACCGGGCACTCCATGACACTCCGATAGGTAAAGATCATGGTCCGGATGGTTTCACTTCAGACTTTTTTCATCATTGTTGGAAAATGGTAAGAGAGGAGGTTTGGGAAATTATTGAAAACTTTAGATTCTCTAGTCAAGTCCTTCCGGCCCTTAATGCTACTTTCCTCACCCTTATTCCCAAGGAAGAGCTAGTCAATCACCCAAAATAGTTCCTACCTATCGCTCTCTACAATGCCATCTATAAACTCTTAACAAAGGTGATAACCCGACGCCTTAAACCTATCCTTCCCTTCATTATCTCACCAGAACAATTAGGTTACATGGAAGGAAGGAAAATACTGGACAGTGTTATCCTAGAACATAAAATTATCCATTCTCTTCAGAAGACTCGCACTCCAAGTATGTTATTAAAACTAGATCTCTCCAAAGCTTTTGACAAGTTAAGTTGGTTGGTTTCATGATCCGGGGAATTTCTCTGACTACTTCTCTTCTGCTGACTTTGACAAGGTTATCAAAATGTATGTGACCCATTCTTTTGTTCCATAGCCAACTTTCATATTCCTTTCCTAGACAACACTTTTCATTTCCAATTTCACTTAATGCATATATGTTGCTTAAAGTTCTCACAACTGTAGCAATCAATTTTCCTGAACCTTCTTTTCTTATCTCGCATTTTTGTGAATCGAAATTAACTTTATGACCTTGGTCACACAATTGACTCACACTTAGAAGATTATGTTTCATATATTCTACTAGTAGAACAATTTCTACCTTGGTATTCTTGTTCCCAATTCTGACTGTGCCTTTTCCTATGATTTTAACTGAATCATCATTTCCGAAGGAGAGTGATCCATCTCTTTCCTTTCGTAATGTGTTTTGAACAACCATTATCAATATACCAACCATGTTTCTTTTTCTTAGCTTGTAGAGCGAGTGTGCATTCTTCATTGCTATACTGATCCTGCTTTCTTATCCATGTCCTTTTCTGAGGTTCCTATTTGTGACTGTTGTTATTCTGTTGCGGTTCTCTAAGAGGGACTGTCATTTTGCAATCTTTTTACATGTGTCCAAAATTGTTACATTTGTAACATTCCACTTCAGTGCTCAAAGATTAAAACCTGTTGTGACTTCTTCTTTGTGTTTCACTAGGCCTTCTTGGATAACCCCTTTGTGTATGACTTTGAAAGTTGTTTGTGTTCCCATTGTTAGCTCTGCAATTCATAGTTTTATGTCCAAAATTATTACATGCATAACATAAACCAAAAAAGATAGTTTGATACCTGGGAGTTAAGATCTTATGAAAGGAGGTACTCTTATAAATTCTTCTTCTTCTGGAGGCCTATCTGTTGGTTGTTTATTCTGAAATCTGAATCTTCTCAATGGAGGAGTGTCCTTGTAATCTTCCTCGTAGATCTTCCTATCCCCCTTGATTGTTTCTGCATAACTTTTTGTATATTTTTCTTGCTCTGTTGTTTTGGAAATTGATCCTTTTTCTATTTGATTGTATCCAAGTCCGAACTTGTCATGATGATATTTTTGACTGTTGATAATTTCATCCAAAATTTTTGAGTTGTTCTGCATATTTTTCTTTTGAAGATCCTTTCTTAATGTGACAATCTCTGCTTCCAAATTTCCAATTATCTTGTCTTTTTCTTCTAGTTGTTCTTTGAGTGCTTCTTCAATTCTTTTATCTTCTTCTATTTGAACCTTCAAATTTGTGATCATTTGTTCTAGTTCTTGAGTGTCTTCTTTCTTGTTTAGTTCTTCTTGTAGTTTCTTGTTTTTCTTGTTTTCTCTTCTGATAACTTCTATGGCACACATTAATTCCTCTCGATAGTCAACTTCTACCTCTTCAATTTTTTCTTAGACTTATTCATATTCTTCTTCGGAGTCTTCTTTATCAAAGTCTTCTATTTCCATGCATAGAACTCTTTATGTCTCACTGTCACTGACTTCATCTCCATCTAATGATGAGATGTCTTCTTTGGTGCATAAGATTTTCTTGAAAATTTTCTTTGTGGTTCTTTTGCCTGTATATGTTTGTTTTCCTTTTAAGTAACCTTCATCATTTCTCTTTTTCTTATAAGGACATTTGTTAGAAAAATAACCAATACCATCACAATTAAAAATAAAATAAAGGAAGCTTACCTCTATACCTACCGTTGGTTCCCTTGTTCAGTTTTTTAACAAAGTTGGCCACTTCTTCATCATCTTTCGAGACGTCACTGCTGTTGCTATGTTCTTCTTTTTGCCTTCCCTTTTGCTTTGAATTTTTGGATGCTTTGAAGGCTTCTTCTTTTATATCTGGATTTTCCTGTTCAATTCTCATTTCATATGCTATGAAGATTCCATGTAATTCGTCCATGCTTATTGAGTTTAGATCTGATCTTTCTTCTAGTGCTTATATCTTAGGGTCAAATATCATAAGAAGATATCTTAGTACTTTTTGAACAACTATAGATTCTTTCATTTCTTCTCTGAATCCTATGATTTCATTTACTGTTTCATCAACTCGTAAAAAACAAGCTACAATATTCTCATCTTCATTCATCTTAAGTTGTTCGAATTGACCTCTGTAAGTTTGAAGCTTTGCTGCTTTGCCTTTTGAATCTCCTTCATAAATATTTTGAAGTTTGTCCCAAATATCTTTAGCGGATTTACAATGTGAAACTTTGGTGAATACCATTTCACTAAGACCATTCAATAGTGCATTTTTGGATTCTGAATTAATTTGACCGAGTTTCACTGCTTTGTCATTTGTTGGCAGAACTGCTGGTGTTGTGTATCCATCTACAATTGATTGCCAAATTTCAAATCCCTGTGCCTGTATATATGTTTTCATCCTTATGCTCCAAAATACATACTTTTATCCATTGAACTGTGGTATTCCATTTTTATATAAGTTGTTTCTCTCCATGATCTACCTTTCAGTGGTTAAACTGATTTCTGAAGGAGCCTGCTTTGATACCAATTGTTGGATTACTGAGAGGGGGGGTGAATCAGTAATAGAGAAATATAATCCTTTTTAACCATATAATCCAAGTGTTATATCAATGTAGCATTATCATCCAATAACTGCAGAGTAAATAAGCAATGAACAAATGAACAATCATACACATACACAATACACCAGTGTTTTACGTGGAAACCCAAAGTAGGAGAAAACCACATAATTCTTTTTCTTATATGTATTAAATAATTACATTCATTGGAAGCACCAACTTCCTTTGTTTTCCAGCTGCAACTGGAAGGAGGCTCCAAACCCATTTTTTCTCAAGCTACAACCCGAAGGAATCTCCAACTGCCCTATTATCTGGCTACAACCAGAAGGAGGTTACAACCACCTATGTTTTCCAGCTACAACTGGAAGGTGGCTACAACCACCTGTCCTTGCCCCATACAACCAGCCTAAAGTAGAAGTAGAATGATGGAACTACTGTCACACTATCACTGTGAGATATACCATTGTAAACCTACACCAATAAAATCGAACCATGCATCAACCATGCATCAACCTGTACCTCAACCTGTAATCAACTTGTACCATAAACAAGTGCATCAACCATGCACCAACCTGTACCAAACAACCTGTAATCAACCTGTACCATAAACAAGTGCATCCAACCACGTACCAAGTATGTACCAATCATGTGTCAACTACTCATCAACTATGACTCATCAATATGTACCAACATCTTCAACTATACACCTCATGTATGTGCCAACTCATAAACTACTTGTCTCAACCATGTACCCAACATGTACCTCAACCAAATGTTGGCGGGTTTACATGAAGAATGTGCTTGTAATTGATGGCAAGAAAAAAAACGAAACAAACCTCGAGAGCGCAAAAGACAAGAAATCTCAGAAGAGATAGTTGTTTTCAGAAGTCCAGACGAGACCCAAAGTCATCAGGACTCGTAGAAGGAGAAAAAGTTTGAGACCCTTGAACACTTAGAAAATCTTCTAAGTTAGAGAGATCAGAAGCTCGGGAGAGAGAGAAACAATGGCCGTTGGATAAATGATCTAGATGACCAAAAACTGTCCGATCAAATCAAGTGAAGGATAGGATAAATGGGGCACAAGGTATGAGAATTTGATTATTCGAATACCCGTCAGCCGTCAAATCAAACCCAAATTCCTATTAGTCGTCAGATCATTTTCAAGTGGAAGGATAGGATAAGCGAGGTAAGATCTGAGATATCATTTATGCGAATTTCTATCAGTCGTTGTATCATTCTAAGTGGAAGGACATGATAATATAGAATAGATTCATCATAGACAGATCTAACCGTCAATCTAAGATCCCGATCAACGAAAAAAAATCGTTTCGTGTCTAAAGATGTGAGGAGGTTATGCTCCAGAAAATATCACTTCAAGAATTCAGTTTGAGATTTGAAATTTCTGAATCCCAGAGTTCTGAATTAGATGTCGATCGTGAGATCATCCGAAGTGTATTTTAGATCATCTGAAGAATATCTCAAGCATTGGATTGTCTGAAGTGAATCTGGGTCGTCTGATCCAGAGTGTTATTTTGAGATTTGAAATTCTTAAAGCTCGGAGATCCGAAGATCCAAAGTACATGCTCAACCATCAGATCATCCGAAGTAAATCTCAGTCACTAAATCGTCCGAAGAAGATCTCAAGCGTCAGATCGTCTGAAGCGAATCTGGGCCATTTGATCTAGAGCGTCAGTTTGAGTGTTGAAATTCCCGAAGCCCGGAGACCCGGAGAGCCGAAATACATTCTTGACCTCTCAGATCATCCAAAATAGATCTAATTCATCAGATTGTCTGGAGTAAATCTCAAGCGTCGGATCATCTGAAGTGATCTAGGTCGTCTGACCCAGAAGAGACGTGGCATAAATCTATGGACTCCGGGTAAATACCCGAAGTAAGCCTCAACCATCTGATTCAAGGACATGTGGTAGTCAATGTCAGGAAGGACATGTGGGAGACCTCATCAGCAAGGACATATGGCATACCACATCAACAAGGACATATGGCATACCACATCAGTGAGTGACATGTGGCAACCATGTGACCGTCCGATCTATTCAGACAAGTGTCAATAGATCTTCCACTCTGGAATATTGGCGTACGGAGAAAAGTAGGGTTTGATATTTGAAATCTCTGAAGTAAGGAGACTCGAATGAGATCTCAACCATTGATCGAGAAAGGGGCCGTAGAACCGTTGATCTGGTTGAAAGGTCAAAATCCTGAAGTGGAAGGAGAGCCATCGATTGAGAAGGATAGGTGTCCGTGGATCATCAACTCTGGAAGATTAGCATACGAAAGAAAGCAGGGTTTGAGAGTTGAAAATCCCAGAGCTCGGATCATGAAGTAAATCACAACTATTTATTTAAGAAGGTTAGATCTGATCTGTTAGTTTAGGAACACCGTCAATATCGTGAGATCTACAGTTCCATCGCATTGCAGGGATTGAAGGTGTGTGAACTTTAAAATGTTGAAGGCAGGCCGCAATGAAACCACGATTTTGGAGAAAGGACACATGGAGCTCTGTAGTGAATTGCGAGGCGAAAAGAGGGTTTCCCTCAAACCGCCTTTGGACGCACCTGCAATCATGTGGTCATGTGACATCATCACCCAATGTCATATCGAAAGAAGGATCTAGAACTCGCTATACTGAGATCACGAAGCACTCAGGAGTTAGGCGTATGGTCACCGTCGATGGTCACATGAAGGAAGGGGCTTAGAACCCAAAGAAGCCAAAAATGACTGGCTGTAACTGACAGAGAAGACGAAGAGTTGTGAATCCTAGAGAAGCCAAGGAATATTTGGATAACAACCACTGATGATGAACATATGTAGAATAACCATCAGGGAAGATGAAGAGTTCGAATGATGATCGGGCAGAGGACTCGACGTGAGAAAGACATGCATAACAGAGAACAACGTGTGCTTCTTTGATAGTAATGCATGTGGGTAGGATAGAAGAGGTGTAGCACATGAAGTGGAGATTAGAGGCACAATGTATATAATGTAGAGGCAACACAGAGCATAAAAGGTAGAAGAGAAGATGAACATAGGTGGGTCGTGCGCTGGAGGAAAGAGAGCAGAGCATAGAAGCAGAAAGATGCAGAAGCGGAACATAGGATAGAAGCTGAAGAAGGTAGAGGAGACTTGGAGTTGTAACAGACCATATCAGAGACATAACAAGTAAGTAAAAGTTTTGCAATATTCAATAAGGGTGGTAGGGTGGTGCTAGGGAGGATTGTAGTCCTCTAACTTCTAGTGGGTCTTAGAAGATTTTCTAGGAGTTGGTGCTTCCATCTAGTTGGTGCTATATAAATCTTAGAGTTGGTGCTCTCTATAAGTTGTAGCTTGCTATTAGAGGTTGTAGCCTCATATTTGAGTTCGAGCTCAAAGACTGTGATGTACATGAAAGTTGGAGCTTGATTGACATTCTAAGAAGAAGAGGTTTTCACCCTTTATGGGTTTCCTTAGGAAAATCGGTGTCTCTGTGTATTCTGTGTGATTGATCATTGTATATATATGCATGTTAAGTTATCAACAACATATTAAATAATAATCTAGAAAGAATAAAAAAAAGGTAAAAGTTTCAAGCTTATATACATAACTGATTCACCCCCCCCTCTTAGTTATATTTCCAACAATTGGTATCAGAGCCGATTCCTTTGATTTAAGGTAGATCCATAAGCTTGAACATGACTAGTCATGATGGAGGTTCAACTAATAGACCCCCTCTATTTGATGGAACAAAGTTTTCCTTCTGGAAAATATGGATGAGAACACATTTAATGTCCTTGGGTGTTGATGTTTGGGATGTCGTTGAAATGGGATATGTGAAGCCTGTAGCCTTGGCCTCAAAAGATGATAAGCTGGAGTTTAGCTTTATTATGAAAGCAATGAATTCCATCCTTAGTGGACTTGCTGAAGCCAAGTTTGTCAAATTCATGTAATGTGATTCAACAAAAGTTATGTGGGACAAGATGATAAGTAGTTATGAAGGTAATGAAAAGGTGAAAGACACAAAACTTCAGACTCACAGACTGAAATTTGAGCAGTTAAAGATGGATGAAGATGAAACTATCAGTAATTACTTCTTACGTATAGAAGAACTTGTCGACACTCTGAAAGGCCTAGGTGAAACGATACCTGATTCTTTTCTAGTCCAGAAAATATTAAGATCTCTTCCTGATAGATTTAACTCAAAGGTCTTTGCTATAGAGGAAATAACTGATCTCAAAATGTTGACACTAGATCAACTTCTTGGAACCCTAAATGATTATGAAATGAGAATCACCAAAGGTAAATCCACTTCAAGAGAGGGATATTTTAAAGTAGATACAAACACAAACTCCGATATAGATGAGATTGAAGCAAATTTTGTGAGAAGACTGAAGAAAGGATCCGACAAACACAAAGGTAAACTGCCCTTCAAATGTTTCAATTGTGGTAAGATAGGTCATTTTGAATTTAAGTGTCCTCACAAAAGAAAGGATTAGACATATGACGATGAAGAAAAGCACAAACACAAGAAGGTATATAAATGTTGGAAAATGTTTAACATGCAACATATGCTTGTCATTGATGGAAAGTACAACAATGAAGATGGCACGAGTACATGAAGAATGCAAAAGACATGCACCATAAGTATTTTGGGAAGACACTGCAGAGCAACCTCAATAAGATCAGAAGAGATAGTGCAGAGGATGTTTGGAATGTTTAACAAGTAGCGTATGCTTTTCATTGTGTATGCTATTCATTGATGGCAAGTACAACAGTGGAGATGGTAGGATAAGAAGGATAAAATCCCTTGGGGATTCGGACGTACGTGAAAGCTCAGAAGGAATACAGAGATCCAGAGCTGTTGGATCCCATCCAAAATTCCCGACAGAACGAGAGCCGTTAGATTTGGTGCAGGGTAGCCGACAACCGTCAGATCTACAGAAGTTGCACGGAGGATAAGTCCCCATGAACAAGAGGAGAGAAGTCCTGACAGGCATCGGGATATCAGCCATCGGGATATCGGAGTTCTCGAGGTTGTGTGCATTGGGAAAACAACAGTCGTGAAATCCCGACGGGATCTGGACCGTCCATTCGTGTGGACGCGTGGCAACGATCGAGCGCCACCGAGAGAAGCTCGACAGGAGGGCTTCATCGGCTAATTGGGAATCAGAGTTTCACGAGTCCCGTGAACAGTTACAACAGAAACCCCGAAATCGCGATGAAAGAAATCTCTACTGAACCTGAACCGTCAGATCAACATGTGATCTAGACCGTCGATCCAACTCATGACAACAGACCACGTCAGCTAGGGACATGTGGCATAACCAGGTAATGACAGGTGTCAGGCAGATTCAACACTTCAGGCACATGTAAGTCACGAATCAGAGTGACACGTGGCAATATTTAACACGTGTCAAACCATGTGTGACGTCAACAGAGTACCGGGGATCGGGATTTTGAAATGACAAAGTCACTTGACATCAGGAATGTCGATTTCGCGATGAGTGATTTCGCGATTTAATCGCAGCCGCTGAATAAAGTTCACATCTGGACCGTTGATTCAAGTCTGTATCGGAGTTTCGGGGATCACAAATTCATGAGGCAAAGAACACAATGCAACAAGAATCCTGATTTCGCGAAATGAGAAATCGCGAGTGAATCTGGACTGTGAGATCCAGAAATGATCAGGACCATTGATCACATCCTGTATCGGAGTATCGGGGATCGGGACTTTGTAATGCCAAAATCTCTTGACATCAAGAACTCCTAAATCGCGATATGAAATTTCATGATATAATCACAGCCGTTAAATTTAGAAGTGATCTGGACCATTAATTCTAGTCACTGTCGGAGTATCAGGGATCGGGACTTTGAAATGCCAAAATATCTTGACATCAAGAACTCCGAAATCGTGATTTGCGATTTCGCAATTTAATCACAGCCATTGGATAAGAAGTGATCTGGACCGTTGTTATAACTTCTTATCGGAGTTTCAGGGATCGAGATTTGTCAGTGACAAAAACTCTGATCACCGAGAGTGCAGAAATCGCGATGTGAGAAATCCCGATTGGATCTGAACCGTTGGATCAAGTATTGATTGGAGGGTTACTGTTCTCTCTCACAGTTAACTACTGAGTTTGGATTCTGTTAGCAAAACGGACGCATGATTGCAAATCATTTAGCGTTTCAATTGGCCTTTCATTTGCTTGGAAAGTTGTCTTTCTTTTGCCTAAGAAAATGGGAAGTGGAACAACCATGGGGGTGTGTATAAAAGAAAATGAGACAGACTGTGTATGTGGTGCAATACTGGAGGAAAAAGATCTTGTAATTGAAACATAAAGGATAAACTTGACTGTTACAAAGAAGACGAAGAGTCTCATCTGCTAGAGAGGCTGAGGAATCTCAAGACAACACGAAATGATGTTGAACGCGTGGGAAAACTGCCAGAGAAGCTGAAGAGTTACCATGATGATCGGGCAGAGCACTCGAGAGGTGGAGGATATCAGCGCGGTGTGAGTATGCAGAGTAATTGCGCACATTGCATGCATAAGGGGCACAGAAGATATAAGTACAGAGGACAAAGAAGAGAAAGGTGATGTTTCCATTGCTGTGGGAGTTTTAGTGGTCGCTGTGTAGAAGGATTGAAGTGTGAGCAAGGAGACAGAGTGCAGTAGTATAAATACACATCAGAGGAAGGTTGCATTGAAGGGCCATGGTGCAGAGAGAATAAATAGAGAAGAACAAAAAGTGCAAGGTGTGTGCAAGAGACACTGATGCAGACAGGGCAGAGTAGTGTAACAGAACAACGACAAGGCTGGTAAGCCATTGAATAACTTTATTTCGCTGTAATGAGTTTTAGTTTCAAAGATTAATATTTCAGGGTGGTTGGGAGGTGCTCGGGAGGACTGTTGTCCTCAGAGGTTCAAGTGGGTGCTTGAACACAGGGAGTTGTAGCTTCCATCTGGTTGCAGC
>JZKD02S1674576.1:225628-241554 GCA_000966675.3 Picea glauca
CTGAAAGTGGAATTAGAAGAGGCAAGGAAAATCGAGGATATTCTGAAACATCAGCTATCAGAAAAGAGGGCAAGATCTAAAGCCCTGGAAGAAGAAGTAGTGAAAACTAGGAAAATGATGGAGAAGTTTCAAGCATTGTATCATCATAATCTATCCAGTATCAAAGCCTGAGAAGGATTAGCCACCATTCTGAATCAGCAAAGGAATCCAAAGCTGAAAACTGGTTTGGGTTATGAAGAGGGATCAAGTAGTGGTCAGCCAAGAAACAAAGAACCCATCAAGTTTKTCAGAGCTAGTGTCCATGTCAAAAGTACAACCAATGACAATAACAAGCCTGCAGAAACAAAGGAAGACAACCAGCCGACCAGGACAAGTAAAGGAAAAAGTGCCAGGACTGAATCTGTAGATCAAAGAAATAATGCACTCCCTGCTCAAAGACATCATCAACATGAAATAAATCGATTTGCTCAAAGAAGACAACCATTTTTCAGGTACAAAGAATTTTTCTATGGATACTGTTTCTACTGTTCTAACTTTGGTCACAAAGCTGTAAATTGTTTCTTTAGACTTAGACATGAGAATTTAAAGTTTCCAAGAAATAAATATCTGCAACAACAAAGAATGATACAACAAAGTAACAAACCATCACATATTGCAAATTTCCAAATTAATTCTAGAGACATGCAATTGAGGAGGTCAAGGATCAATAAACAATCAATGAGTAGACAACCCTGTAACAACAACTTTGACCTATTTAACAATGAGATTGTAAGCTATAACTGTCACAACTTTGGCCACAAAGATGCAAACTGCCATCTCAAGAATGACAAAGCAGATTCAAGAATAAATATCTTAGATAGAAAGACCAACACATGGAAAAGGAAAGATAGTGAAAAATGTGGTCAAGCACTTTCAACTGAAAAACATAAGGCCTCTGGAAAAATAGACAGTGGATGTTCCAAGAACGTAACTGGAGACAAGGATAAGCTATTGTCCATAAGTAAATGCAAAACATAAAATGTGATCCCTGAAAATGATGAACTAGGCAAAATCAAGGATAGAGGGATGATGAGTTTGAGTAATGACAAAGGAGATGCCCAGTATGATGAAACATAATTCGCTCAGTACAAGTCAAAAATGTGACAACGGCAGTGAAGAGGTGCTCACATCCAAAGAATGTAAGGTAAATGTAAACTCAGGACAAATGGTGAATAACAGTATAAGGGCAAACAATAATGTTGATGTTGAATCCTCCCCTGCAAGTAAAGAAGAAGATTCAGATACAATAAAAGAATGCTCACTTAGCATTTACCCCTTGGATGAAGTAGGAGAAGAACCATGTCATAAACAGGAAGTAGAAGTCTTGAAGGTTGAGAAGGCATACACCCAAATCAAGTTCTTGAGCAGATCCATGACTCTGGACAAGGTCTTGGATAGCCAGAGATCACCAAATAACAATACGATATTGAATTCAACAAGGTATAAATCAGTTCTCCTAAGAAACCTGAGATAGGTCCTTCATTTGTAAGAAAGAAAAGCAGGTGTGAGAATGGGTGCAACAGTTTTCTCTTGTGATTAAAAATGGACATGAAAGCCCTGGATTGAATGCATCATGGAAGAAAAATGAAAATTGCAGTAATAGAGATTGATGAAACTCAATGGGGAGATCCAAGGGCTCTTTAAAAAGTACAAGCTACAATTGCATAGTGTTCAAGTAGGACAACAACATTCTGATGTACATGACATCCTGTAGAGACAACAAGAGGAAAAACCTTTTCAAGGAAAGTTAATCTTTTAGGAACAAAGGGAAAATCAGAGGATGCGTAGCATGAGATTTAGCAAATGTGTAGAGTGAGATGAAACGCAGAGCAGAAGCAGAGAAGAATGACAGAAAAAGCAGAAGCAGAGAAGAATGACCGAAAGAGCAGAACAAATAACAATGACAGGGGGAGTCATCCACACATGAGAAGATTGATAAAGGAGTTCGAGTAAGAGAGGTGAGCAATTTTACGTATTCTAGAGAGGATACAGTGGAAGCTGAAGATGAACAGTTCCAAGAATCAGAAAGAGAAGACTGTGGCTGAGACACAAATATTTTGTAGGCCTAAAATGAGAGAGTCCATCCAATCAGAGGGAGTTTGCATTGATTTAATATCTGATACCTTCTAAAATACTGCAACAGCTCAGGGGGAGCATGTTCTCTTTGACATTGATGTCAAAGGGGGGAGAAAAGAATCTGGGTGCCTTTGTTGCCATCAATGCCAAAGGGGGAGATTGTTGGAAAATGTTTAACATGCAACATATGCTTGTCATTGATGGAAAGTACAACAATGAAGATGGCATGAGTACAAGAAGAATGCAACAGACATGCACCAGAAGTATTTTGGGAAGACACTGCAGAGCAACCTCAATAAGATCAGAAGAGATAGTGCAGAGGATGTTTGGAATGTTTAACAAGTAGGCTTGTCATTGATGGAAAGTACAACAGTGGAGATGGCAGGATAAGAAGGATAAAATCCCTTGGGGATTCAGACGTATGTGAAAGCTCAGAAGGAAGACAGAGATCCAGAGCCGTTGGATCCCATCCAAAATTCCCGATAGAACGAGATCCATTAGATTTGGTGCAGGGTCGCCGACAGCCGTCAGATCTGTGGAAGTTGCACAGAGGATAAGTCGCCGTGAACAAGAGGAGAGAAGTCCTGACAGGCATCGGGATATCAGAGGTCTTGAGGTTGTGTTCATTGAGACAATAGCAGTTGCGAAATCCCGACGGGATCTGGACCGTCCATTCGTGTGGATGTGTGGTAGCGATCGAGTGCCACCGAGAGAAGCTCGACAGGAGAGCTTCATCGGCTAATCAGGAATCAGAGTTTCAAGAGTCCTGTGAACAATTAAAACAAAAACCCCGAAATCGCGATGAAAGAAATCCCGACTGAACCTGAACCATCAGATCAACATGTGATCTAGACCGTCGATCCAACTCATGACAACATACCACGTCAGCTAGGGACACGTGGCATAACCAGGTAATGACAGGTGTCAGGCAGATTAAACACTTCAGGCAGATGTAAGTCATGAATCAGAGTGACACGTGGCAGTATTTAACACGTGTCAAACCACGTGTGACGTCAGTAAAGTATCGGGGATCGGGATTTTGAAATGACAAAGTCACTTGACATCATGAATGTCGATTTCGCGATGAGCGATTTCACGATTTAATCGCAGCTGCTGAATAAAGTTCGCATCTGGACCGTTGATTCAAGTCTGTATTAGAGTTTTGAGGATCGCGAATTCATGAGGCAAAGAACACAATGCAACAAGAATCCCGATTTCGCGAAATGCGAAATCGCGAGTGAATCTGGACCATGAGATCCAGAAATGATCAGGACCGTTGATCACAGCCCGTATCAGAGTATCGGGGATCAGGACTTTGTAATGCCAAAATCTCTTGACATCAAGAACTCTGAAATTGTGATATACGATTTCGCGATATAATCGCAGCCGTTAAAGTTAGAAGTGATCTGGACCGTTAATTCTAGTCACTGTCGGAGTATCGGGGATCGGGACTTTGAAATGCCAAAATCTCTTGACATCAAGAACTCCGAAATCGCGATTTGCGATTTCGTGATTTAATCACAGCCGTTGGATAAGAAGTGATCTGGACCGTTGTTATAACTTCTTATCGGAGTTTCGGGGATCGGGATTTGTCAGTGACAAAAACTCTGATCACCGAGAGTGCCGAAATCGCGATGTGAGAAATCCTGATTGGATCTGAACCGTTGGATCAAGTATTGATCATAGGGTTACTGTTCTCTCTCACAGTTAACTACTGAGTATGGATTCTGTTAGCAAAACAGACGCATGATTGCAAATCAGTTAGTATTTCAATTGGCCTTTCAGTTGCTTGGACAATTGTCTTTCTTTTGCCTAAGAAAATGGGAAGTGGAACGGCCATGGGGGTGTGTATAAAAGAAAATGAGACAGACTGTGTATGTGGTGCGATACTGGAGGAAAAAGAGCTTGTAATTGAAACAGAAAGGATAAGCTCGACTGTTACAGAGAAGACGAAGAGTCTCATCTACTAGAGAGGTTGAGGAATCTCAGCACAACACGCAGTGATGTTGAACGCGTGGGAAAACTACCAAAGAAGATGAAGAGTTACCTTGATGATTGGGCAGAGCACTCGAGAGGTGGAGGATATCGGCGCAATGTGAGTATGCAGAGGAATTGCGCACATTGCATGCATAAGGAGCACAAAAGATATAAGTAGAGGGGACAGAGAAGAGAAAGGTGTTGTTGCCATTGTTGTGGGAGTTGTAGTGGTCACTGTGTAGAAGGATTGAAGTGTGAGCAAGGAGACAGAGCGCAGTAGTAGAAATACACATCAGAGGAAGGTTGCATTGAAGGGACATGGTGCAGAGAGAATAAATAGAGAAGAACAGAAAGTGCAAGGTGTGTGCAAGAGACACTGATGCAGACAGGGCAGAGCAGTGTAACAGAAAAGCGACAAGGCTGGTAAGCCATTGAATAACTTTATTTCGTTGTAATGAGTTTCGGTATCAAATTTTAATATTTCAGGGTGGTTGGGAGGTGCTCGGGAGGACTGTTGTCCTCAGAGGTTCAAGTGGGTGCTTGAACACAGGGAGTTGTAGCTTCCATCTGGTTACAACCAGAGAAACCAGGGTGGCAGGGTGGTGCAAAGGAGAACTCTTGTTCTCTGTTATACAGGTTGGTGCCTGTATGATTGGAAGTTGGTGCTGGAAACACTCAGGGAGTTGGTGCTTCCTTCTAATTGGTGCTAGAGAAACCAGGGAGTTGGTGCTTCCTTCTAGTGGGTGCTAGAGAAAACAGAGAGTTGGTGCTTTCAACAAGTTGTAGCTTACAAAAAAAAGGTTGTAGCCTCATTATTAGTTGGTGCTCATATGTATGATAATGTAAAGAATGTAAATATTACTTATCATATAAAGAAAAAGAGGTTTTTACCCTGTATGGGTTTCCTCATGAAATATCTGTCTCTGTGTTTCTCATATATGTGACTGATGTTGAATGTGCTATTGTTTATTTCTCTGCATTATTTTGATCAGCATTTATTGTTTCAGCAAAGAGTTTAAAAGAAGCATAATTGTTTAAGNCCCCCCCCCCCTCTCAGTTGTTCAACAATAAAGAGAATAACTTTAAGAAGAAAATCCTTTGTGTAAGCAATGATGATGATCCCTCAGATGATTAAAGCAGTGAATCTTCTATTGAAGATAAAATAAATGAAATCATGCTAATAACTTTAGAAGATATAAACACTGAAGATACAAGAAGTGAGTTCACTAATTGTGAAGCAGTATTATATCTTGAAGGAGAACTTGTCAGTGCCATGGAAGATATTGATAGACTCAAAGAAAACATAACAAAACAAAAACAGTTGCTTCTCAAGTATGAGAAAACATGCAAGGAACCATCTGAAGAAATTAATATGTTGAAGGTTAAGTTAGAAGAAGATAAGAAGATCGAAGACATACTCAAACAACAATTGAAGGAATCCGAAACAAAAGGTGAAAAAATGGAAGCTGAAGTAGTGGTTGTTAGAAAATATCTAGAGAAATTTCAAGACTTATATCATCAGAATTTGACAAGTATTAAAGCCTCAGAAGGATTAGCCTCCATTCTGAATCAATAAAGGAATTCAAATTTGAAAACTGGGTTGGGTTATGAGGAGGGATCAAGTAGTGGTCAGCCAAGAAAAAAAGAGTCCATCAAGTTTGTCAAATGTACAACCATTGGCAACAACAAACCTGCAAAAACAAAGGAAGAGAATCAACCACCATGGAGGAGTGAAGGAAAAGCTACCAGAACTGAATTTGTAGAAAAAAGAAATAATACACCCTCTTCTTAAGGAAATCATCAGCATGGAAGAAATTGACCTGCTCAAAGAAGACAACTATTTTCCAGGTACAAAGATTTTTTCAATGGATATTGTTTTTACTGCTCTAACTTTGGTCACAAAGTTGTAAATTGTTCTTTAAGATTTAGACATGAGAAATCAAGAAAACCAAGGAATAAATACCTACCACAACAAAAAATGAGACAACCAAGTAACAAACAACCACAGACTGCAAATCATGTGATGGTTGGGAAAAATATGCAGATTAATCATAACAATCATTATGATCCTTTATTCAATGAACCAGAATGTTACATCTGCCATAATTATGGACATAAAATGTAGACTATCACTAAAAGAACTATAAGCTAGATTCAAATCATAGAGCTGGAAATGTCAATGTTTGGAAGAAGAATAAAGATAACAAGTGTGGATTGGTGTTGTCATCTCATAGACAAAAATACCCCTGGTATATTGACAGCGGATGCTCTAGTCATATGACATGTGACAAAAGTAAGTTCCTATCACTCAAGGAAAATAAATCAGGGAGTGTGACCTTTGGAAATGATGCTCCAGGAAAGATCAGAGGTAAAGGTCTAGTAAGCTTAAGTAATGGAAGAAGCAAAGCTCAATATGTATTATTTGTTGATGGTTTAAAGCATAATATTCTTGGTTTCAGTCAGATATGTGACAGAGGATGTGAAGTCACCTTCACTACCAAGAATTGTAAAATAAAGACAGTAAACACATGAGATCTTCTTGCAAAAGGGGTTAGAACCAAAAACAATGTATATATTCTGAAGGAAGATAAGGAGAAATGTCATTTAATCAAATTTGATGAAAGTTGGTTATGGCACAGAAGGCTTGGACACTTGAATTTTGATCATATTGTCAAACTGAATAATGAAGGTGATGTGAAAGACCTTCCAAAAATATCTAAGACTAATAAGTCTGTATGCGAATCCTGTCAAATGGGGAAGCTGACTCGTGCTCAATTTGAATCAAAGAGTTTCACATCTTCAAAGAAACCACTTCAAATTGTTCATATGGATCTGTGTGGACCATTGCGAAATGAAGGTATTGGAGGAGAATGTTACTTTATGCTAGTCATTGATGACTTCTCCAGAATTACGTGGGTTGCCTTTCTGAGAGAAAAATCCGATGCATTTGAGAAGTTCAAAATTTTTAAGGTGTTAGTTGAGAATCAAACAGGAAGGAAGTTAAAGAAAGTTCGCTCAGACATGGGAGGTTAATTTCTATCAAGAGATTTCAAAGAATTCTGTGACAAACATGGAATTAAAAGAGAATACACTATTCCAGGTACTCCTTAACAAAATGGAGTTGTAGAATGACAAAATAGATCAGTTCAGTAGATGACAAGGGACATGATGAGTGAAAGGGACATTTCAAAAACCTTTTGGGTGGAGGCTATTCACACGAATGTTGATATTCTAAACAGAGCGCATCTAAATCCGAACAATGATAAAACTCCATATGAGTTGTGGTTTGGTCGACCTGCATCAATCAAGCACTTCAAAGTATTTGGAAGTAAATGCTACATCAAGAATAATGATGATCATTTGGGAAAATTTGATAGTAGATTTGATGAAGGTATCTTCTTAGGATATGCAACGAACAGTAAAGGATACAGATTCTTTAACAAAATAATGCATAAATTAGTAGACTATATTGATGTTCGAATTGATGAAGACGCTCCCGTAAAATATCAACAAAGAATAAGCACTAAGCGAGATGAAAAAGATGATGAGAATAATTAAAATGAAGAACAACAAATCTCAGAGTCACAAGAAGATCATGAATCAGGTGGAGAAGAGACACCCAGACAAGAAGAGTCAGGACAACAATCAACATCAAATCCTTCCTCCAGAATTACTCAAAAGAATCATCCTGAAAGTTAGATAATTGGTGAGAAAGAAAAAGGTGTACAAACCAGGAGAAGGATAATCAAAGAGACTGAGCAATCAAATATAGCCTTCATATCCATGGTGGAACCCAAGAAATTTAATGAAGCTAATAAAGACGTAAATTGGTTAAAATCAATGAATGAGGAATTGGACCAGATTGAAAAGAATGACAGTTGGGAACTCGTTCCTAGGCCAACAAATAAAAATGTAATAGGATCAAAATGGGTCTACAAAAATAAGATGAATGAGAAAGAAAATATTGTAAGAAATAAGGCTATATTGGTTTGCAAAGGATATGCTCAAATAGAAGGACTGGATTTTGATGAAACATTTGCGCCCGTAGCAAGATTAGGAGCTATTAGAATGTTTCTTGCCTATGCTTGTCATAAACAGTTTAAAGTCTATCAAATGGATGTCAAGTCAAATTTTATAAATGGAGATCTAAAAGAATAAGTCTATATGGAACAACCAGAGGGTTTCCAATTGTTTGATAACCCTGACTTTGTCGACAAGCTGAAGAAAGCCTTATATGGGTTGAAACAAGCTCCTCATGCCTGGTATTACAGACTGGATAAGTATCTTCAAGACAAAGGGTTCAAGAAAGGAACAATTGACAACAATCTATATATCAAAACAAAGAGTAATCATTTTGTTGGTCTATGTATATGACATCATCTTCGGAAGCAATAATGCTTCATTGGTACAATGGTTTGCTTCTGCTATGCAATCTGAATTTGAAATGTCTATGATAGGGGAACTACCATTTTTTCTTGGTTTTCAAATTACTCAGAGGTCTGAAGGAATATTTCTTTCTCAGGAGAAATATCTAAGAGAAATGTTGAAAAGGTTTCAAATGGAAGACTTTACACCTATGAGCACACCTATGGTCACTGGATGCAAGTTAAGCAAGGATGATGACTCACTTGATGTTTAACAGAGTTCATATAGGTCTATGATAGGCAACCTATTGTACATCAAAACATCTCATCCAGACATAATGCATGCTGTTGGAGTGGTAGGAAGGTATCAGGCTGAAACTAAACAAAGTCATTTGTTAGCTATCAAAATAATATTCAGATACTTGAAAGGAACAATGAACTATGGCCTATGGTATCCTAGGAATCAAAATTTTCAATTATCATTCCATTTAGATGCTAATTGGGCTAACTATGTGGATGAAAGGAAAATCACGAGTGGAGGTGCATTCTTCTTAGGTGATTCTCTTGTATCATGGTTGAGCAAGAAACAAGGTTCCATTTCCTTATCGACTACAGAGGCTGAATACATTGCAACTGCCACTTGTTGTACCCAAGTATTATGGATGATTAAGACACTTGAATACTTGGAGGTAAAGTATAATGCACCGATCCCAATTCATTGTGATAATAATAGTGCCATTAGTGTGTCAAATAATCTTATATTTCACTCCAATACCAAGCATATATCCATCAAGTATAACTTATTGAGGGAACAGGTAACCAACACTGTTGTTTATTTGCATTATATTCCATCCAAAGATCAGATTGCTGATATCTTCACTAAACTGCTTGCAAACGCTCAGGTTGAGCATCTACGCCAGAAGTTGCACACGACCCTGTTATCAAGATAAAATAGTCTATTTGATAAGGAGGAGCATAGAGTCACTCTCCATTTTCTTTGACATTGATGTCAAAGGGGGATAAAAATGTGTTGTCTGTATGCTACAGTTGGAGGTCTAAGCAGAATAGTGAAACCTTTCAAGGTTTCCATCAATGACAAAGGGGGATATTGTTGGCATGTTTACAGGAAGAATGTGCTTGTCATTGATGGAAGGAGCAATTGTGAATCAAACCTCGAGAGTGAAGAAGATGAGAAAAATTAGAAGAGATAGTGGTTTCCAGAAGCATAGATGAGACCCAAAGTCATCAGGACTCGCAGAAGGAGCAAAGGTCGAGACCCTTGAACACTTAGAAAACCTTCTAAGTCAGAGAGATCAGAAGCTCAAGAGAGAGAGAGAGAATGGCCGTTGGATCAACGATCCAGATGACCAACAACCATATGATCAAATCAAGTGAAGGATAGGATAAACTGGGCACAAGGTTTGAGAATTTGATTATCCGAATACCCATCAGCCGTCGGATCAAACCCGAATTCCCGTCAGCCATCGAATCATTTTTGAGTGGAAGGATAGGATAAGCAAGGTAATATCTGAGATATAATTTATGTGAATTTTCATCAACCGTTGGATCATTCTAAGTGGAAGGACATGATAAGCTAGAAGAGTTGCATCGTAGACAGATCGAGTTGTTGATCTAAGATCCTGATCAATGAACATCATTTGTTTCGGGTCTAAAGATGTGAGGAGGTTACGCTTCGGAAAAATCTCACTTAAAGAATTTAATTTGAGATTTGAAATTCCCAAAGCCCGGAGATCCGAAGATCCAAAGTAGATCTCAGTTGTTAGATCATCTGAAGAAGATCTCAAGCGTTGGATCGTCCGAAGTGAATCTGGGTCGTCTGATCCAGAGCATTAGTTTGAGATTTGAAGTTCCCAAAGCCCAGATATTTGAATTACATCCTCGACCATCAGATCATCTGAAGTAAATCTCAATCATCATATCATCCGAAGATCTCAAGCATCAGATCATCCGAAGCGAATCTGGGCCATCTGATCCAGAGCGTCAGTTAGAGTGTTGAAATTCCCAAAGCCCGGAGACCCGAAATACATTATCAATTGTCAGATCATCTGAAATAGATCTCAATCATCATATCGACCAGAGTAAATCTCAAGCATCAAATCATATGAAGTAGATCTAGGCTGTCTGACCCAGAAGAGACGTGGTGTAAATATGTGGAATCCGAGTAAAGACTCGAAGTAAGCCTCAACTGTTCGATTCAAGGACATGTGGCAGACCACTTCAACAAGGACATGTGGCATATCTCGTCAGCAAGGACATGTGGCATACCACATCAAAAAGGACATATGGAAGACCACGCCAGTGAGTGACACATGGAAACCACGTGACTGTCCGATCTATTCAGACTGGTGTCAATAGATCTTCCACTCTGGAAGATTGATGTACGAAGAAAAATAGGGTTTGAGATTTGAAATCTTTGAAGTCCAGAGACCCGAATGAGATCTCAACCATTGATCGAGAAAGGGGTCGTAGAACCATTGATCTAGTTGAAAGGTCAAAATCCCAAAGTGGAAGCAGAGTCATCGATTGAGAAGGATAGGTGTCCACAAATCATTGGCTCCAAAAGATTGGCGTACAAAAGAAAGCAGGGTTTGAGAGTTGAAGATCCCACAGTTCGGATCATGAAGTAAATCACAGTCATTAATTTAAGAAGGTTAGATCTGATCCTTAAGTTCAGGAACACTGTCAAGATCATGAGATCGATGGTCCCATTGCATTGTGGGGTTTGAAGGTGTGCGTACTTTAAAATGTTGAAGGCGGGCTGCAATCGAAACCATGATTTTGGAGAAAGGACACGTAGAGCTTTGTAGTGAATTACGGGGTGAAAAGAAGGTTGCCCTCAAACCTCCTTTGGATGCGCTCGAAATCATGTGTTCACGTGATATCATCGCCCAAGGTCATATCGAAATAAGGAGCTATCACTCACTAGACCGAGATCACAAAGTGTTCAGAAGTTAGGCGTATGGTCACTGTCGATGGTCACGTGAAGGAAGGGGCTTAGAAGCCAAAGAAGCCAAAAATGACTGGATGTAACTGATAGAGAATATTAAGAGTTGCGACTTCTAGAGAAGCCAATGAATCTTTGGATAATATCCATTGATGATGAACATATCCAGAATAATCGTCAGGGAAGACGAAGAGTTCGAATGATGATCAAGCAGATGAATCGATGTGAGAAAGACATGCAGAACATAGAACAATGAGTGCTTCTTCGATAGTAATGCACATGGGTAGGATAGACAAGGTGTAGCACCTGAAATGGAGATCAGAGGCGCAATGTATAGAATGTAGAGGCAACACAGAGAATAAAAGGCAGAAGAGAAGATGAGAAAAGGTGGGTCATGCGCTGCAGGAAAGAGAGCAGAGCATAGAAGCAGAAAGATGTAGAAGTGGAACAGAGGATAGAAGTTGAATAAGGCAACAAAGCCTTGGAGATATAATAGACCATATCAGAGACAAAGCAAGTAAGTAAAAGTTTTGCAATATTCAATCATGTTGGTAGGGCGGTGATAGGGAGGATTGTAGTCCTCTAACTTCTAGTGGGTGCTAGAAGATTTTCTGGGAGTTGGTGCTTCCATCTAGTTGGTGCTAGAGAAATCTAAGAGTTGGTTCTCTCTGCAAGTTGTAGCTTGCTATCATAGGTTGTAGCCTCATATTTGAGTTGTATCTCAAATACTCTGATGTACATGAAAGTTGGAGCTTGATTGACATCCTAAGAAGAAGAAGTTTTCACCCTTTATGGGTTTCCTCAGGAAAACCAGTGTCTCTGTTTATTATGTGTGATTTATCATTGTATATCTATGCATTTTAAGTTATCAACAACATATTAAATAATAATCTAGAAACGATCAAAAAAAGGGAAAATTTTCAATCTTATATACATAACTGATTCACCCCCCCCCCCCTCTCAATTATATTTCCAACACCAAAAGCCCTCATCAATATCATCATCCAAATATGATTTGTAACTCTGTAATAGACCTGTTGTATATGATCACATACCTGAAAACCTTCCTTAACTTTAACAACAAGAGACTAGAATTTTCATCAAACTTTTCTTTAGTTTCACAGGACTAGTTTTAGATTAGTCAACAACCCTAACTTGAAATAGTCATAACTATGTTCCTGTAATGAATAAATATCTAAAACTGATACATAATGTTCTTTAGTATGATTTTATGCAATTCCTTCAAGTGTCACTACTTGTAACCTCTCAGAAAAGGAGTTATAGCAAAAATGACATACCTTACTGAATTTTGGCTTATTCTAGAGAGTGACCTTGTAGAGCATGCCCCGCACAGAATATTTTTTGAATCGATCTAAAAATGTTACAAATAATACTACATCCTATACTCTAACCAACACATTTTTTCTTACTAAATTTGGATATGTTATGAAGAAGTTCTTATGTTTTTACCCGAAACACCTATTTTAGACTAGTTTCAGGACTAGCCAAAAACCCTATTTTCCACCGAGTTTAAATCCAAAAATACAACGAAACACAAGATGAATTGTTTACCATATATACTTGGATATGTTTCCTCAATGGCCTATCAATCTCACGGTTTGAATCATTCTATAAAAAAAATTTATTGCGAAAATGGTGAGATGACCTGTAAATAACATACCTTAGAAAGCATCATCAAAATAATTTATCCTCCCTTGAATTCCGGCCCTCTTTTCTTCACCTTCCCTATGAAATTAGGATTAGATATCCTTTGGTTACCTCAATCACCTATATATATTCAATATGATCAAGTGTGATGTAAAATGAGAGAGCCTTGCCTCTTATTTATACTCTTCATCTTCTAGGTCACTTAACCCATTTCTAGGTCACTTAACCCATTTATAGGTCACTTAACCTATTTTCCTCATTTTTAGGGTTAACCACTTTTTAAAATTATAAAGTTATCCATTACTTTATCATTTAAATATTCCCCCTTGACTTTGTCACCTCACTTTATCATTTAAATAATCTTCTTTTAGTTTGTCACTTCACTTTATTATTTAAACAATCATTCTTGACTTTGTAACTTTAATTTATCATTTAAATAATAATTTCTTCTTTTCAATATCTTTGGCTTCTTTGACCTTTTGGGGCTTCAAGCCAACATATGAGGGTCCTCCAACTTCGTAAGGCCATAACTCTCAAATCATGAGGAGTTATGTGACATTCCACATACCACCAGAAATGTCATGACATGTACTATCCATATAGAATAGTATTACCTTCAAATATATTTAAACTCATACCATTATACATGAAACAATCTTGGGTCCATTACCCAAACCTTTGTGCTACCAGAATTTGCTACATGATTTTCTTCAAGGGTTGACATCAATGAAAAGCAGCCTTAATCAACACATGCATCCTCATACATATCTCTCTCTAGTCATGTGCCATAAGGTTGTGTAATCACATGATCTAGACTTCAAACCCTTTCTGATATTCAACCTCTCAATACATCAACTAATACAATCTCTCGACCATATACCACAAAAACCCTTAGCCATATGCCAAGAAATACAAGATGTGCCTCAACAAGAAGTATCAATGATAAATATACTAACACTGTATTTCTGTAGATCTGACTTATACATAAGATCCCATGCAACCACTAGTATCTCTAGGGAGAACTCTCAAATCTCCATAACCATTTCTTATGCATACATCAAAATCCAACTATTCATATAAATAGGACATACCTTTTGAACCAATGGATAGATCTGATGTATCTGAGCATTGGAGACCTTCCCAGGAGCTTGATCTATGAATCTAGAACTTCTGCATCTTCATCTTTTCAAGTTTCCATGGCTTTACCAACATGTACGCACCTTAATACACTACCATCCTGTGTATGTATGCAACCTAATACACTGTCATCTCGCATACGCCTCAGTATGTACGCACCATAATACATTGTCAGCCCGCGCATGCCTAAAAAATTAGGGTTTTTTAGTATTCGCTGTAATTTTGAAACTTTCATCGTCAACCCTTCGTACTACCTCAGACTTTCACAACTTCATATGTATCAATGAGTATTTTCAATAAGCCTTACACAACAAAAGATATTCAATGTGTTCAAGTGTGATTAAATGAAAGAGCCTTGCCTCTTATTTATACTTTCATGTAGCATTCCACTTTCCTTATTTTAGGGAGTTCTCCATTAGATTTATTATTTAAATAATTTCTTTTGCAAACAATTTGACTTTTAGGGGCTTCTAGATAACTCATGAGGGTTCTCCAACTTCACATGGCCATAACTCTCTAACCGTGAGGAGTTATGTGACGTTACATATACCACCGGAAATGGCATGAAATGTACTATCCATTTGGAATAGTCTTACCTGCAAATATCTCAAAACTCATACCATTATCCATCAAACAAACTTGGGTCCATTACCCAAACCATTGTGCTACCAAAATTCGCTACCGGAATTTCTTCAAGGGTTGACACCAATGAAAACCAACCCAATTAATCAACACAATAGGGGAAAAACATGAAAAAAATATAAAAAACATTTTACAAAATAACAATAAATAGAGTTATCTCTTTTGGAACAAAAATAGATGCAGAATACAAACTCCTAAATATGGGAATCCAATATTAAAACTGAAACCTTGGAAATATCTACTTCATCTTATACATAATTTGTTGTTAGATAGAAACATTTTACTTCTAAATATTGTAAGCCACTCAAAATCAACTCTAGGAACATGGAAGTATAATTTAAGAAACCACATTTGAGATTATGTAAAAATAATAAGGATATAAAATTACATTCGAGGTTATTCAAAGAATGTTTTGAAATACTAGGGATTAAGAAAATTACATCTTGAGATTCTTCTATAAAATATATATGATGCAACATAATATATAATTAATATATAATAAAACTCGTAGAATACAAAAGTTTGCAAACAAAACTAAACACTAAATAATTGTTATGTTTATCTCCTCAAATGACTCTTGGAGCCATCACCATGGTGAGATCCACCACCACCATAAACGCATCTGTGGTAACCACCACCACCACCCCTATAACCACAGTTATTGTGATCATCGTTTCTATCGAGTTGGGTAATGATGATGCTCTTTCCATAAAGCATATTACCATTCATTGCATCAATCACACATATCTCATTCACTGCTCCTAGCAAAGCAATGGAAATCAACACGCCATTTTGGAAACTAACATAAACCCAAAATCACAATGGCCATCTTCTTCAAATCAAAGTAAATAGAAACTAATATGCCTATAACTGAAATGAACCAAAAACCATTGGAACCAAAGAGAACCACACAAGTGATTAAAGTCTTTGCATCATGTATTTCCAATTGGCATATTTTCTCCAGTCATTTCAAAGTTATATATAAATTTGGAAGCTATGTCAAGACAAGATCATAAAAATCCATATGGATCATTAAAATTTAATGATATTTTCAAAAA
>JZKD02S1674576.1:241656-257006 GCA_000966675.3 Picea glauca
TATATATATATATATTCAAACATTTTCAAAAATACATATTACTAGAGAAATTTTGAGGCTTAAAATGGGTCTCCTAAAGAAAGTATAAAACAATAAGAGTGTCTACCACATCATACAACATTATAGGTATCATCTCGTGAAGTTAACTCTATATTTTTTTATTCATGATAATTTCCCTATAAGCTAAGTTGATGTAGAGTTATGAGATGAACGTTAAAAACAATAATGGAAGATTTAGATTCACTGCTTTTATAGTGGAAATTCTTCCCCAAATCTAGTAGGAATTTTTTCAAAAGTCATAGTTTCACTTAGTTGATGGAACTTCAACCATGGAACTTTGCCCCTAAGGGTTTTGGATTGATTTAAAATGACCATATTTTTAGAATTTAGAAAAAAATGAAAGGTGGAACTTTACCTTGCAAAGAAAAATGGGCTCAATAAAGAGGGAAATATAAATAGGTTATGAAATGACCTCACATAATAAAACATTGACCTAGTTGTTGAGCAAAGCATTCCATATGTAGAAATTGTATTGCGGATTTTGACTAGGAACCATGAGTTCAAAGTTTCATACCACATGCAATTTCCTCAAATAATATGTTCTATTCTATGGACCATGACACATAGATGTGATGTGGCCCAAGAAATTCATGGTTCACTTGGTGCCAATAAATTGAGAAGAATTAAACATGGTTTGACCTAGTGGATCGCTAATTAAACATTCCCAAATGGATTTTGTTGGGTATGTGTTATATTGTTTGCATGATTAGCCCCACGTGTTGTACATTGCACCGAGGGGGGTCAAAGCACATAAAATGTTTTTTGGGTTGTTTTTGGTTCGTTTTAGGGTGGTTTTTTGGACAATGATTTTTCAACCCATTTTATTGTAATTTCGGTTAAGGAATCTAATCCAGGTTGATACATTAGGGATTTTGTATACTGCATAATCATATATGTTGAATTCTAAATGGTGAGGTTAATACAATGTGAGTTAGAGGCGTGGCTCTAAACATTTGTTAGTTTTCTTGGTTAAGGGTTTCCAAGGTAAATTTCTAAGTGCTATGTGTGAATGCTATTGCTTTATTTCTCTTTTATAAAGAATCTATGTGTGCATTCCTATATTGTAAAATTTTAAAACATACATTTGGTATTAGAGAAATTATTGGCTTCAAGGGGATTCCTTTGTTGTTAAGGGTTTGATTATCTTGGGTCTATGATAAACCCGATTTTAGTGGAAGCTCTGCGGTGGTGATTCTTGTGGTGAAAGAGAATGACAAACAATTCTAAAATTGAGATCAAAAAATTTAATGGGCAAAGCTTTGATCTTTAGAAAATGAAAATGGATGAGATTTTGGTAGACAAAGAATAGTGGGTTGTTATGGATCCTGGAACCTTATCTACAAATATGTCGACAAAAGATTAGATGAAGTTGGATAGGAAGGAAAATAGCACAATCCGGTTGTGTCTTTCAGATTCAGTGTTACTAAATGTCTTGAGAGAAACTACAACCAAGGTATTATGGAATAATTTTAGGGGCTTTGTATTGTGAATTTTTCTCAGACCCCAACCCGGTTTCAAGTCACAATAATTTTCACTATTTAATGCCCAACCCACATTTATTTCTCTGTTGTAAATGAAATTAGCATAAACAAAAAATTATAACATGAAACACAAGAGCCTCTTAACAACAAACTGAACCGGAAATAAATGCACACACTCAGAAATTTAAACACTGATATTTTTGGTCAAATCGACCATGGAGAAACTTGCAAGGGGAAAACTAGTGAGAGAGGGGATTTTTATTATTCTCGAGCTCAGAGAAATCATTCTTTTACAAAAAAATTATACACAACATAAACACCACAAAATTGTCTCAAAAATTGTGCCAAAAATCTTGAACAATCACACACCAACTCCTTGATTTATGTGCAAGAAATATGTATTGTTGTACGATTGTTACAACATTTAATTCTATACAGATTGTCTAGAAAACAATGCAATAATTTTTGGGTTTGCTATACAATATTCTCAACAATAAATGCACCTCGATTTTTGTGCAAGCAGTCTCGAAATATGTGCACCTCCTTTGTTGTATGACTTACTCACTTATCAATTGTATGGTTTAGAATCAGTACTATACAGATTCCTTTATTGTTGTATATGTATCATTGATTTGTGTGCAAACTTCCTTTCTTGGAAATCGTTCCCTAGTTGCAAGTTCAACTCCTCTTTCTCCTTTCTCTACTCTCTCTATCATACTCTCCAAATGCTCATGAAGAATAGCTCAAATGGGAGCACCTCAATCCCTAGATAAAGTCTTGATATTCCCAACAAAGAGTCACTTGATCTAATGGTTGAGATTTGATCTTGGGCCATCAAGATCAATGATGGTGATTAAATGTCTCTTTAGTCACAATTTTCATGAAATATTCTCAAAGTCACTTTTAAATTTATATCTCATAAATTTAATGTACTAGGGACCACTTTGGACACTTTCCCACATACTAGGTGCCTAGGCTATGTGAGAAACACTTGTCCAAGGTACATTTTTTAACACTCCCTCTTACCGAGGAAAGTGTTCCTCACCACGCCTAGCTTATCTCTGAAGGGTACAAACTTAACTCTTCCCAAAGCCTTAGTGAATATGTCTACTACTTGCTCATCGATGGATATGGACTGAAGCTCAATTGCCCCTCTTTGAACATAGTCTCAGATGAAGTGATATCTAATATCAATGTGTTTAGACCTGTCATGAAAAATGACATTCTCATAGTTTTATACAACTTTGATTGTCACAGAAAATCATTGTGGGTCTCAACTGCACACCGGATATCCCAACCAACAACTTGCAAATCCATATGGTTTCACAACTGGCCTAACTGGTTTCCATGTACTCAACCTCAGCAAAATTCAATGCCACCGAATTTGCTTCCAACTAAACAAAGACACAATTGCTGAGCCCAATTTGAAATAACACCCTAAAGTACTCTTTCTGTCAACAACACATCCTGCCCAATCTGATTCTGTATAGCCTATCAATCTAACTCCATTTCCTCTCACATATTCCAAGCCCTAATCCACTGTACCCCGTAGGTACCTGAGCACATGTTTTGATTCCACCCAATGCACTCTCCTAGGCTCCACCATAAATTGATTGAGAGTTTTGACAACAAAACAAATATCTAGTATAGTGTTGACCAAATACATCAAAGAGCCCATCAATAGACGATAAATCATGGGATCAACCAACTCGGACTCAGAAGCATTGATCTTCTTCTAGTTGGTAATCATGGGTGTGGACATGGGCCTACAATCCTCCATCTAAAATCTCTTCAGAATGTCAACAAAATACTTTCCCTATCCCAAAAAAATATGTCATGGTTCCTGCCAAACCTCAAATCCCAAGAAATAATGCATCAGTCCAATGTCTTTCATCTCAAACTTTGAAGGAATACTTTTCTTTCAACCATCTATGAGTCTCTCTACCCCTGTAATGAAAATATCATCAATATATAGCACAAGAATAAGATGATCCTCTCTAACCACACGATATAAAGTTTGGGATCCACCTCAATCTTCTCGAAACCCATCTGCTGCAAGTATGTATCAATCCTTGAATACCAATATATGGGAGCTTTATTTAGAACATATAACACCTTATTCAATCTTCACACATGATAGTCTCTCCCATGCACCTCAAATCCCTATGGCTACTCAATGTACACCTCCTATATGAGGCCATTCAAAAATGTGGTATTCACATTCATCTGGTGGATCTTCCAACCCATATCTGCTGCAATTAACATCACTACCCCGATAGAGGTATATATAGAAGCCAGAGAAAAGGTCTCATCATAATCGACTCCCTCTACCTATGAGAACCCTTGAGCCCCAAATCGAGCCTTGTACTTCTCAATGTTTCCATCTGCAACATGCTTGATTTTATAGAGCCACCTGGAAGTCACCATTGACTTCCCCTCATGTCTTAGAACAACCTCCCACACATCATTCTTCATGATGGAATTGTACTCTTCCACCTTGACATCCTTCTAGACTTGTTGGTCTATTTCCTCCTCAAAAGTGGAAGGACTAGACTCATTGATGCTTCTCGCCATAACTAAATAGCTAAAAAATCTCTCAAGAGGTTTACTCTCCCTGACATCCTTCCTGGGATTCCTGTAGATCCCTGAGCTTCCTTCAAAGTATCTTGAAGCCATTTTGGCTTCCACTTCTATGAATTAACATCCTGTGAAGGGGATGTTGAAATTTTGGTATGCTCGTTTAACCATAGACAATGTCACACCATTGTCACCCAACCATAGGAATTCACATATGCCACCCACAAGCACACTAACCTTTACTTATAATAATTCTGGAAAATCTACTCCAGAACTAACAAATAAAATCTAGATGCTAACTGCAACAACAACTCAAGACACATAGAGAAATTCTTCTCCGAGGGTAGATCACAAGAGAGAGAGAGTCTCCATATCCACATAACAAGTACCATACACAACTGCAACAGTTGTAGCTGAACTACTCTCTCAAACTTGCACCATACTTAGAAAGAATATCACCAAGACTGTCACCAAGAGAATCACTAAGAATATCACTTGATATCACTAGAGAGAGACCAAGAACAAGATATGACCATACACCCTTATTCATCCTTGTCGTTGCAGTTGCAACTACAATTGTATCTCTCCACAATACTTGTGCACTGACTGGGTATACAAATGAGCTGAAAGGTCCTCTATTTATATTAAATTGTCCAATGAATTTTCTGGCTGGTCCGACCTGGATTTCTGATAATTATATTTTCTGTTTATTTTTTTTCTATGGAGACGACTTGTATTTTTGGAAGATAATATTATAGAATTATTATTCTTCTACATCGACTTGTCTTCTAGGGTTTCCACACATCTTTTTAACGGTTTACTTGCTTCCATAATATTCTATTCTAAGTCATAGGTTACATGTGGAGGTTAATAGCTCCCCGCAGCTACCAAAACATCAACATGGGACTCATCCTCTTTAACCCCATCACCTAAAGACTGTGTACCTCAATAATATGATCATGTGGTCATTTGAGAACCAATATACTAGGAAATAGTACCATGTGAACTAGTAATTTGAGGTTCAGTGATCTGTGACCTTTTCACCTGTGAACCAGTGATCCTTGAAACTCGTGGTCTTTTGCTTTGTGGTGAACTCACATGAAGCCAAGGATTCTGTTTCTCCCCTTGATCAACATCTCATGACTTCCTAAAAGGCTCTATCCTCCTCAAATATCACATCTCGTCTCACAACTATCTTCCTCAAGGATGGAATGTATATGCGGAAAGACTTTGAGGTCTCTCTATACCCAAAAAAATACCCTTTTCTACCATGGGTTCTATCTTTATCCTCTTCTCAAAAGGGACATGTGAATACGTTAGGCACCCAAAGATCCTGAAGTGCCCAACCTCAAGCTTATTTCCATAGAAATATTCCTCAAGAGTCATGTTCCCTAATACTCTATGTGGACTCTTGTTCTATAGATAAACTGCAATGTTGCATACCTCTGCCCAAAGAAATAGTAGTATCCCCCGATCATGTAGAATCACTATCATAGCTCCAACTATGGACTTATTCTTCCTCTCAACAACCCTATTCTACTATAGGTCGTAAGGAACTTCCATCTCTCTTTTAATTCCTATACATTAATTAAAAGAATGCACATTAATTATTGAAGTCATTGGAGGTATACTCACCCCCAATGTCCGACCTCAACACCTTGATTTTATTCCCTGTTTGGTTATCTTACACATTAATTATTGAAGTCATTGGAGGTATACTCACCCCCATTGTCCGACCTCAACACCTTGATTTTATTCCCTGTTTGGTTCTCCAAAAGAGCTTTGAATTTTTGGAACCACTTGAAGACCTTTCCTTTGGTCTTCATGAATAAAATCTAAGACTTCCTCGAGAAGTCATCAATAAAAATCACAACCACTCAAAGATACAAAATACATAGGACCACATACATCGACATGTATCAAATCAAGAATACCTGCTACTCTATTGTCACTGTTTGGAAAAGTAGTCTTGGCATACTTCCTCAGTGCACACCCGTTGCACACCTCATGGTGCTCTGTAATGAAATATGGTACCCCCATAACAATATCTCTCAATAACTTCAAAGACCCATGATGCACATGGTCCATCCTCTTATGTTATAACTCGCAAAGGTCATTGTTGTTGGTAATGTTTATCAATGCATGAAACATGAACTTGTACAACTTCTCAAGATGAATCCCAATCACTCTGGATAAAGTGATACTAGATCCCTTGGGATACAAGATTCCCTGTCCATCATGGAAAACCAACTCGTATCCCCTATCCTCAATAGTGGAAATTGATATCAGGTTCTTCTTCAAGATTGTAACATATAGGACATCTCTCACCAACATGGGAGGTTGGGGATCCGTCTGAAAAGATACTGTCCCACTACCAACTTCCTTGACCATCGATTCATCTCCAAGAACCACCTCAATATCCTCAATATCTGTAATATCTATAAAATGATCACGAACACCTGTCATATGGCGGGAGGCTCCGCTATCAATATACCACTCACTGGTAGATGTTGCTCTAGAGGAAAGACACACTAATAAGAAAACTCCTTCTCAAACCTGGTGGAAAACTCGACATCTGCTAAAGATGCAACCTACTTCTTATTATTAGGACACTGACTTGCATAGTTCCCCATCTTATGACATGCAAAGCACTTGAATTTTCTCATGTTCTGTTTCCCTTCACCCTTTGACTTGTTCCCACCCTTGGAACCCTTCTTGGAATTATTATTGCTCTTTGTAGCAAGAGCCACATTCTCCTCATCATTACCATTGGATGAACTCCCCTGCACATATCCTCTTCGAGTTCCCTTATGTATGAAATCATCCCAAAGATGATCTCACTTGGGCATATTTTCTCTTACAATATTGCCCTTAACAAAGACAACCCATTGCTTGGTCAGAGCATTCAAAGTAGTCCTCACAAGTTCATTGTCAACGATAACCTCCCCAACAACAACGATTTTATATCTAACATGAGTTATCTTGGTAAGATATGTGGAAACATTTTCAGTCTTTGTCATTTTATGCCCTTCAATTTTTCCCTTAATACCATTTTCCAGTTTTCATTGGAACTTTGATAAAATTTAGTTAAGGACTCCCACATATCATAAGAATTGGCTTTATCTGTCACATGTGGAATCACATGGTCCTTTATGGAATCAAGGATGATTCTCTTAGTATTGATATTCTTCTTGGTGTAAGCGGCCAAAAGAGTATCATATGTGGGCACCATCATAGGATTCGTTTGTGTGTTGTTCACAATGTCCCTTAACTTACACTCCTGTAGAAACAATACAATCCTCTCCTTCCATGTGCTGGAATTAGCAGCCCCATCCTATCTTTCCTCAACCCTCAAACCAATGGCCATTGAACTTCACAATTGATATCCAAGTCCAAATCTATGCTCTAGTGAAGTACCTCTCTCCCTCAACAAAATCTATGTTTCTATTTGCTAACACATTCCCCTTCTCAGTTCTTTAGCAGCTCTGATACCATGTAAATTTTTCTCAGACCCTGACTCGGTTTCAAGTCACAACAATTTTCACTGTTTAATTTGCAACCCACATTTATTTCTCTGCTGTAAATGATATTAGCATAAAAAAAAATAGAACATGAAACACAAGAGACTCTTAACAACAAATTGAACAAGAAGTAAATTCACACACTCAAAAATTTAAATACTGATATTTTTGGTCAAATCGACCCTCAAAAAACCCGCAAGGGAAAAAATAGTGAGAGAGGGGATTTTTATTATTCTTTAGCTTAGAGAAATTATTATTTTACAACAAAATTATACACAACATAAACACCACAAACGTATATCATAAATTGTGTCAAAACTCCTTCTGAATAATCACACACCAGCTCCTTGATTTATGTGCAAGAAATCCACACTGTTGTATGATTATCATAATATTTAATGTTGTACGAACTATCTAGAAAAATGTGCAATAATTTCTTGGTATGCTGTACGATATTCTCAATAATAAATGCGACTCAATTTATATGTAAACAACCTCAAAATATGTGCTCCTCCTCTGCTGTGCGACCTGCTCACTTCTCAACTATACGATCCATAATACATACTCTATGGATTCCTTTATTGCTGTAGTTGTCTCCCTGATTTGTGTGCAAACTTCCTTTTTTGGAAATCTTTCCCTAGCTACAAGTTCGACTCCTCGTTCTCCTTTTTTTTTCCCTCTCTTGTACTCTTCAAATGATCATATTCCCAATGAAGAGTCACTTGATTTAATGGCTGCAATTTGATCTTGGGCCATCAAGATCAATGGTAGTAATTAAATGTCTCTTTAGTCACATTTTTCACGAAATATTTTCAAAGTCACTTTTAACTTTATATCTCATAAAGTTAATGTATTAGAGACCAATTTGGACACTTTCCCACATACTAGGTGCCTAGGCTATGTCAGAAACACTTGTCCAAGTTACACTTTTTAACATGTATCAATCTAATTCCTTGGTAAATGTTATATTTTCAGTGAGCTATGGCTCATGTATTTATTTTAAATTTTCTGTCAACAATTACTTGAACCAAACTACTTCAACAAACCAAGATCACAAGAAGAATATCCATGCATAAGTACAAAAGAAGTATCATGGGAAACCCTTCTCAACAAGAGAATAAAACCCAACCAATCCTTTGCTACATTCCTCAAGGGAAAGACCCCCCACACCATCATCAAAACTAACACACAAGAGGGTGCCGTAATTCTCATAATTTCAGACCACAACTTCTGAAATCATGAGATGACACAATGATAAGTGTGTTTCCTCAATGATGATTCACCCTTATTTATACAAGACTTGTCACATCAAATGATGTGTCTATTGGCACAATAGGGCCAACCTCAATAACTCAAAATATAATTAATAATTACCATATTAATTATCTTTTACATTAATTATTAATCACATTAAGGTGGGGCCGACCTGTACCCTTTACATTACAATTAGGGTTACAAGTAGGTTTGAATTTTGAACTATATAAGAAGGGATCTTATACACCCACTAGTGCTCATCCACTGGGGGCACATCCATAGGGATGTCCATATCTCTGGCTCATTGCATTACACAAAAGAACCACTTCTGCACTAGTGCTCAACCACTAGGATCATGTTCACATGTGCTCGTCCACATGCATGTCCACTCAAAAGATCTTATTTCCCACTACATTACATAGGAGAGTCATCTAGAGTTTCTTATCAACTCTTCTGCTCAGAGGAGGATAATACGCCATCTTCATTTATGTTCTCATGAAAATGCACCCAACAATTTGGGATTTCACACGTTCACCTTGTGCTCAACCACAAGCACGTCCAACTCAACATATCTCCTTTCTCATTGTGTTACATAGGAGAATCATATGGAGTTCTTCTCAACTCTCTGTAAGGAGGAGGCCATCTCTACGTTCCATCTCTATCTCATATATGAACCACACACCCTTCTCAGGGGCTTTCTCTCAGGTTTGTAAGTTGGAGAATATCTCACATGGTTGCATTCATCAACACTCCCTCTCAACGAGGGAGGCATTCTTCATTATGCCAAGTGTCACACAGATGTACTTTGAACTTTGTCTTGGTTGTAGTCATCAACACTCCCTCTCAACTAGAGAGTTATTCTTCACCAAGTTAATTTGGTGAAGATGTCTGCAATCTGATCATGTGTAAGAAGGTACTGCATGTGTACTAATTTCCTCTCCATCATATCTTTGATATAAATATATTTCATCTCATCGTGTTTCGATCCATCAAGAAACACTGGGTTCTCAAAGAGCTTTACACACGACTCTTGGTTATCATCATAGGATCCATCTCATGGTCAAGTAAATCTATCATAAGCTTGTGAAGCCATATGGATTCTCACATTTGATGCTATGTACTCTGCTTCCGTGTTACTCAAGGCCATCGAGTTTGTTTTCCTGTTGCATTAGGAAATCATGGAAATATTCATGGTAAGACAATAACTGAATGTGTTCTTCCAGTCCATTGTACTCTCTTCTCAATTTGTATCAACATATCTTGCAAACTCAAGTTCACACTAGAGGCATATCTCAAGCCATATCCAATTGTGCCTCATATATATCTCAATACATGTTTCACTGTTGTCCTGTGAGTCTGTCTCGATTGACTCATGGAATGACTAAGTACATTCACTACATAGAAGGAACCAAGTTTGGTGTTAACCAGATACATCAGTGATCCAATCAACTATGGATCAATATCGTCTTTATTTATTTTCTTCAAATCCATCATCGTGGATTTTCATTTTGTCATAATGAGCTTCTTTAATATTCCCACTATATATTTTCCTTGACTCAAGAAAATCTCATCAATCCTCTGTCATACTTCTTTTCCCAAGAAGTAGTGCATCATACTCATATCCTTCATCTCGAAATCAAAAGTCAAAGCTTACTTGTAATCAACAACAAGGCTTTCAGAATAAGTGATCAAAATTAGGTTCTCGTCACCAACACTGTAATAATATTGGTTTGGATCAACAATACTTTTGCTGAAACCCAAACTCATCAAGAATCCATATATCTGATGTAGTTCCAACTCATGCATGGTAGTACAGATGGAAATGTATCAGATTACTATATTAATATGTCTCATCATAGTTCACTCCCTTTGCTTATGAGAATCCTATGACTACAAGTCTCGTTTTATATTTCTCAATAATTCCATCAGCTGTATGTATTTTTGCCTCTTGCAAGGTTTTGTCAATCTCAGATAAGGATTTTATAGCCTATTGCAAAGTCCTTGAGAATACCAACTGGAACAATTGGATCAACTGAATTAATGGCTATCTCCCTCTAGAATGCTAAAGAGGAAGAATGTATTGTCTTTATTTCTCAATTAGATTGAGTCCTTCTGAATCAAGTGACTCCCTCTGAAGTTTGAAGGATCAAATTATTCTTTTGTTGTTAGCCTGCTTGGGACAAGAAAACAAAAAAAAGGATACAAGACAAGAATATCTCCTAGAGGAGATTCATGAGTGCATCTCTAGAATCAAAACATTTTAAGTATTGTTGTCACAGTTACAACACCTACTTGTAATGTAGAAACCTTAGAAATGTAGGTTATAGTCATGATAAAAAAAAACAATCACACCGGGAGTCTTCATTTCCAGTGTGTTGTTCTTCTAAATGCACTAAGACTTCTTTGGGTCCATGATTTGCACCAGGGGTTCCTTCCTCTTGCAAATACCTTTATGACAATGATTCACATAATATATATACAAGTGCATACCTGAGAGTGTACACCGATGGAGGTTCTGCGTGTTTGTATTGTAGCCACCTATACTCTAGTCTAGTAGAAACTCTCTTCATGCTCAGGACATACCTCAGACTTAGTCCTTTTATACCTTAGAGACTCCTTTGGATTTGGGCCTGGAACTCTGCTCAACATCCCAAATTCTATCAACAACAATATTGTTGTAGTGTTATCTGTTAAGTAACTAATACATAGCCCTTGCTATTGGACAATGTATTTAAGGTGCACACCTACTGCAACCTTTTGTTACTGTCAATACTACCACATATTTTCTTGACACCATGCCATAAGATTCATTCCTCTATTTTCTTTTCCTTGGGGGAAGAGACTCTTCATATTCTATTGACCAAATGTGTAAGTGTTCAGTTTATCCTAGCTTTGTAAGTGTATCTTATATATATCTCTTCTGTGAATATACTCGCACTTCATTTTGCATGGAAACCGCCAACAATAATTGGGCATTTCCTACAACAAGTCAATCCAAGGCAGTGACATGACATGAAGGAGATGCCATGTCCTTAAGTAGGAAATTACCATCCACCAAATTGACAATCATACCATCAAGTGCAATAATAAAGCTTGTAGTTGTAATCTTGTTGCCACCATTGGATAAAGAAATAGCCTTTATGGGACCTTTACCAACTTTAATCAGGCCCACACAGTTCCATGAAACCTCTTCCATTTTACAATATGTAGTAAAAGATTCATGGTTCTGGGAATCACTTATTTTTTAAAGCTACGTGGAAAAATCATAGGCAGCTGATTTATAGCTTTCACCAGGCAGAGCACCTTCTCACTGTTGACATAAGGAAACATGATTTCTTGTAGGTATTACATAAATACTTGTAACCTTTCATAACTCATTAAAATTAATATACTTTGGAAAGCGGTCATGCTTTTAGGAGGCCTGTCATGGGGGTTCTTCTGGCTGTAGCAGCCTTGAACTTCATAAAAAAAATCAAACGTTGCCTCAATTATATGCTGCCACAGGTCTGTGGTTTTATTCCTTAGCGGTTGTCCTAAAAGACTTGAGGCTACGAAGGTTATCTTCTTATTTAGCAGGCTGAGCCACCAAGGGATAAGTGGCTACCCCCCATGTTGTTCCATAATTTTGGTCCATCCAGAATGAGTGACTGCGGTCTGTTGAGGGGAATCGGTTAGCTTCAGATTTTTAGTTTGGTCCTTTCTCTTTAGGCTGCAACAAACTTACTCCTTGCCACAAAATATTAAGGGAGGGATCCAATCCTTCCCTTGGTTTGTGGCCTCTTTTCCATATGACGTAGGTGTTGATCAAAGGTTGAATTTACCATGGGAAGGATATCTGACCCTCCTTAAATACCACATATTTGTTACGAGGAGTCTGACCTCATCAACAACCATAGATTTTTCAAAGAGCAGTCTGGCCCTCTTCTCTTCACCCCTACAACATACCTTACCTTCAATTTGTAGTGTGCAATGGTTTTCTTCAAGCCTGCTCTGATACCATGTTAGATTTTCAGTGAGCTATGGATCATGTATTTATTTTAAATTTTATGTCAACAATTACTTGAACCATAACTACTGCAACAAACCAAGATCACAAGAATATCCATGCACAAGTACATAAGAAGTATCATCAGAAACACTTCTCAACAAGGGAAGAAAACCCAGTCAATCCTTTTCTATATTCCTCAAGAGAAAGACCTCCCACACCATCACCAAAACTAGCACACAAGAGGGTGTTGTAATTCTCATAATTTCAGACCACAACTTCTGAAATCATGAGATGACACAATGATAAGTGTGTTTCCTCAATGAGGATTCACCCTTATTTATATAAGACTTGTCACATCAAATGATGTGTCTATTGGCACAATAGGGCCGACCTCAATAACTCAAAATATAATTAATAATTACCATATTAATTATCTTTTATATTTATTATTAATCACATTAAGGTGGGGCCGACCTGTACCCTTTACATTACAATTAGGGTTACAAGTAGGTCTGACTCTTGAACAATATAGCAAGGAATATTATACACCCACTAGTGCTCATCCACTAGGGGCACATCCATAGATATGTCCATATCTTTGGCTCACTGCATTACATGGAAGAACCACTTCTTCACTAGTGCTCAACCACTAGGATCACGTTCACCTGTGCTCATCCACAGGCACACCCACTCAACAAATCTTCTTTCCCAATGCATTACATAGGAGATTCATCTGAAGTTTCTCATCAACTCTTCTGATTAGAGGAGGCTAATACATCATCTTCATTTCTTTTCTCATGATGATGCACCCAACACTCTGGGATTTCACACATTCACATTGTGCTCATCTACAAGCATGTCCAACTCAACATATCTCCTTTCTCACTAAGTTACACAGGAGAATCATCTAGAGTTCTTCTAAACTCACTGTAAGGAGGAGGCCATCTCTACATTCCATCTCTGTTTCAGATAGGAACCACACACCCTTTTCAAGGGATTTCTCTCAGGTTTGTAAGCTGGAGAATATCTCACATAGCTACAATCATCAACATCTCTCAGGTTTGTAAGATGGAGAATGTCTCACATAGCTGCAATCATCAACAATAAATAAACTTTTCCTTTGGAAGAAGTTGTACCTCTTGAGGATGAATGATGGAGACTCGATGTTAGAGCATCTAAATTCCTTCAATATTGTGGTAAGTCAAGTGTTCTCTATCGACATCAAAATTTCTGATGAAGATAAGTGCATTAGTTTACTATGTTCTTTTCCATATTCATGTGATAGTTTGGTTGTATCTATTGGGAGTAATGCAACCACATTAAAATTTGATGATGTGGTTTATCCTTGTTATCAAAATAAATGAGGAGGAAAAACCATGTATAGTCAAAGCATATATGCCTTATCTATAAGAGGACATTTTCTTAATAGAAGTACAAATAAGTCCTTGAGTGGGAGATCTAAATCTAAAGGTAGATCCAAATGTCGAAGAAAATCCTTAAGGAAATGCTAAAAATGTGGTAAAATTGGGAATTACAAGAAGGATTGTAGATATAAAAGTGTTGAGAGAGGAAAGATATTTGATCATGTTCCTTCCAAAAAAAGAAAGAACTCCTCAAAGGAAGGAGGAGATGCATACTTGGTTTCTTTAAGAACACATGCAAATCATGATGTATGGTTGATCGATTTATGTGCTTATTTTCATATGACTCCCTATAAGGAGTAGTTTTATGAATATGAAAAGTATAATGGAGGTGATGTTTTCTTAGGGGATGATTCAACAATCATAATCATAGGATGAGGAAAAGTCAAGTTGTTACTCAAGGAGAAGGATTAGAACACTCAGGGTTTTTCACTTCCTATAGCTAGCTAGAAACTTGATATCGGTAAGTAAGATGAGTGATGTAGGTGTACATACAATGTTTGAAAATCAAACCTACAAATTGGTTTGAGGAGCAATGGTGTTGATGAGAGGAGTTTGAAATGGAAATCTATCAAGTTGTTGGGAAGCACTATTAACAATGGGTGTAATAGTTATGTTGTTTATGAGAGTGGAAATGAAGAAGACCAAACCCCTATGGTATCTGGATAAGACACAATGTTGTGGCATCAAACAATGGGACATATAGGAGATAAGGGCTTTAGATCACTACATAGTAAAGGTATGGTTGAAGGTATGCCTGATTTCACACTGTATTTTTATTCCCGTGAACATTGTGTTCGACAACACAAGTATTCCAACAGAGGATGAACACCTTCAGTAACCACTCACATAACCAGATCAAAGATCAATACACCAATGTTTTCACGTGGTAAAACCCCTACGGGGAAACATCCATGGCCCCAACCAATGTGACCACTTGGATCAATTTATTAATGCAAAGAAAAAGATTACAGAGAGATTTTACAAGAGAGTTTCTCACAATCGATCATCGACAAATGACCCTCCATGCTCTTTAAATAGAGATCAT
>JZKD02S1674576.1:288531-298591 GCA_000966675.3 Picea glauca
CGCTTATAAAAATTGATTAGACATTTTTATATTTTCCGGTAGCAAACCTACATTAGATTAGTTGTAGGGCTTTGGAATAGGTGTGAAAGATAACTTTTCAAAGCTGCAAACAAACATAGAATCTTGTGATAGGGAGGGGTGAAATCCACTTGCTATGTTTTGTCCTGGGAAGCCCTTCTCACACAAGGGTCAAACCTGAGGTCACATTAAGACTAACATCATTACTCTCCCTTCTTTTTTGGTCTTGGTGTATATATTACATGTATTATTGGGGTCGCTTGAAAGGTATACCCATAATTATGAGTGGAATCCTTTCAAGTTGATTTTGGGCTAGATACCCTGCCCTTGCGTGTGGATCAGACTGTTGACTATTTCCCCAGGAATCACTATTGTAGTTGGTAACCTTAGTGGCCTATCTCTTTAGGGTCTTTACATGAGGTGTCTATGAAGGGGAAATTCTTCACGGTACCTGGAATCGACGTTGGCCAAACTCATTCGTGCTCCTTGGAGGGTATACCCACATTTATGTGTGGGAGCTTGCACCAGGGTGTAAGTCCGTTAAGTAGGTTGTCAACGTAAATTTTCCACCCGATCTATCTCAACCCTTTATTACATTGTTCCCATGACGTTGGATTTCATTACCAACTAGTGTGCTCATTGTGAGAAGGTTTTGTTTGCTTGCTTGCTTACTAGATTTTTAGTGTGTGTTGTTTATTTTCCCTAGCAGACTCTAGGGTGATTTTTTTTTTAAATGGCGTCAGTTCCCAGAATGAAAAATGAAGGAACCCTTGCTCCAGGGGAACCTTTTGTTTTTCCTTCTTATGGACACATTGGTCCTCCTCACATCACTACTTTGAGCCTTCTAGGTCTCACAATTGGATTTTCGGTGTGGTTGTTATCCACTCAAGTAATCTTGAATGCAGTAAGTGCTTCGGTCGTAAGCACTTTCCTCCAAGAACATAAACCTCATGTTGATCCTTCATTGTCTTCATCAATAAGATCTCCTTCACCTTCTTCACTTGCAAGGACTTCTTCCATTTCATCTTCTTCACCGAGTGAAAGCTCTGAAGCTAATAACTCGGTGGATAAGAAGAAGAAAAATAAACAAGGGTCCAAACTTCCAACCACTGCCGGACATGTTGGAAAGAAACCAGTTTCTGTTAATCATGCTGGGAGTGTTGATGGTGCCAAGATCAACCAAACAACCCATAAGCCCAAGTACCCTTGCAGGCTTTGTAAGGGTAGCCATCTTCTTAAGGCTTTCCCTGGTCTATCCAAGGTTATAGACGCATGGTCTACACACCCTCACCAACCCATGTCGCCAGCCTCTGAACAACATGTTGATGACCTCTCGTCAACTAGTCAAAATATTGTTGGGAATAATAAAAGTAGAGTCAAGTTCCCGTGCATATTATGCAAAGGGAGTCATCTAACTCACCTTTTCCCTTGTATGGACAAAGCCTCAAAATTCCTGGAAGACATGACTATTTCACATCCTCAACTTCCAGCTGCTTATCACAAGCTTACTCTCGACCCACCTGTAGTTGATGGAATGATCAATCCAGTCCCTTCGTCGATCAATCTGGTTGATTAAGTGGTCAATATGGTCACATCCTTAGTTGAACCAGTTGACCAAGTGGTCGATTCGATCCCATCCTCGGTTGATCCCACTCTCCTGTTAGAGAGTGAAACCCAAGTGGTCGATCCATTTCCAAATGTCGACCACGTTCTTCCCTTGGAGAATGTAATCCAAGTGGTCGATCTGATCTCGTCATCGGTCGATCCTACTCTCCCACTCAAGAGTAAACCCGATATTGCTCACATTTTTCTCGTTGATATAGAATCTATCATGCTGGGGAAATTCCTCCTTCTCCCTTGGAACCCCCTCCAAGTAATGAGACCATCCTTTTTAATTGGGGTGTGCTAATTGGACCTCGTCTTCCCCCTCACATTCCTTTCTATATTACAGTAAATGTTTGTGGTTGGGACGTTCCTGAGATGCTGATAGATGAAGGTGCATCCGTTATTATTTTGTCCTCTCTTGCTTGGAAAGCATTGGGTTGTCCTCAGCTTGCAGCAGTTACACAAAATCTATTATCTTTTGATAGAAGAACCGGTCAAACTTTAGGGACCCTTCCTCAATTTCCTATAAATTTGGGAGGGAAAACTATCTTTATTGATGTCATGGTAGTCCAAGACCCCTTCGATTTTGCTTTACTCCTTCGGCAGGATTATGTCTATGCCATGAAAGCTATTGTGTCCACTCTTTTTTGTGTGATATATTTCCCTCACGATGGAATAATTATGACTATCGATCAACTTTCATTCATCGACCCTAATTGGATTAACTCCCTAAACGGTTCTTATATGCAGACAATATCGCCCCCAACACAGGTCAATTATGTGGCATTATCTCCCATGCCTTCAGATATTGATGAAGATGATCCTCTCACTATAAGCTCAACCTCTTATGACTTAGATCTAGTAGTTGACATGGTGATTTCTTTGGTAGGGCTATTGGAGCCTGATATCCTTACCCCTATCGCGACCCTTGACATGTGTTCCTTCTAGAGTGTGTTTTTTCCATTGAGTGAAGATTTCTTAAAATCCATGACCAAGTTTTATCCTTTGACATGGTGTCCTTCCAGAGCACTATCCTCTTGGAATCCATGATCAAGAAGAGTTTGATGAGAATGGTTTTTTGATTTCAAGCTCATTAAAAAATGAAACCATCTTTGAGCATGGTTTTTTGATTTCAAGCTCGTTAAAAAATGAAACCAGCTGCGAGGATAGTTTTTGTGCCTCTGTGGAAACCTCGTTAAAAATGAAACAAATATTCCGAGCGTAGTTCTTATTTCTATGTCAAGCTCGTTAAAAAATGAAACAAAGGTTTGGGGATTGACCCTGGATTCTTGAGCATAGTTCCTGTCTCAAACTCGTTAAAAATGAAATAGTTTTCCCCCTCTCTTTTTGAGTCAAGTCCTTCATCTAGTTTTTGAATCTTCCTTTCATCCGCCTTTGCAGTTGGAAGAAATGAATATTGGGGGGCAATGCTTTCAACCGCTGGACTTCATGTTGAAGTTATGCCGCTAGTTTCTTAAGCTAGGGGCTAAGTACCAACCATTCTTGTATTATGTGTTGGGAAGTTCAACCATAGTTTTCTATGGTTCAAGCTTGTGTAAAAATGAAACCACCTACCTCAAGCATAGTTTCCTCTAGTTCAAGCTTGTGTAAAAATGAAGCCAGGTCCAAGCATAGTTTTGGATAGTTTTAAGCTCATGAAAAAATAAAATCTATTCCAAGCATAGTTTTGTGTTGTTTTAAAGCTTGTGTAAAAATGAAAACAATCCCAAGCTTAGTCTTTGTTCTTTCTCATGCTCGTAAATACATGAGAATAAGTTACCGAGCTTAGGATTTTTTCTTTCTCATGCTCGTAAATATGTGAGAATGTAACTAAGTATGCTTTTATCACTTTTTCGGACTCGTAAAGGTTATATGAAAAATGAACCTCCTGGAGTTCCCTTTAAGCTTTTTTTAGACTCTCTAAACATGAAAAGATTGCCGAGCGATCTTGTTCTTTTCACACTCATTAAAGTATTAGAAAGAATGTCTGTTGAGAAATAGTTTATCTCTTTTTCGGTCTCATCAGACTAATTTATGAAAAAGGAACTGAGAGAGTTCTCTTTAAGTGTTTTTTAGACTCTCTAAATATGAAAAACCCCCGAGTTTTCTCTCTTTGGACTCGTTAACCAAACATCGAAAGACCCATATGGGACTAAAACACTCCTTCCTAGGGTTCATTAAACATACTTTGAAGGAATCATCCGAAGGATGAGCTTACAGTTCAAGCATAGTTTATCCTCCTCGAGATTGTGTAAAAATAAAGAGGTACTTGCTAGAAATGGTGGGGGGGGGAATTGGGAAAGAAATGCATCTAAAACCTGTATTCCATGGAAGAGTCGCTTTTGAACATGACACCCTTTCACTCACCTTGTTTATAGGTTGGAAAATATGTTTGTCTCTTGATCATACTCCTTTATAAGATTACAAATTGGTTTGTGATCCCTGTTGTTGAGTCAGTGTTTCCAAGACAATTTTTGTGTCATCAATATGTCCAAAAGCAGTTTAAACTGGAAAGATTTATATTGTGTCAACCATGTCTGCAGTCCTTAAGCCTTCTATTGCATCGGGCATCCCTGAGTCAGTCCTGAATCACTTGTTACTCTGATATACTTCAAATATTGTTACTCGGTTTGTGTCATTGATGGAGGATACATTAAGGCATTCCTGTGATGAGTCTTTTCCTATCAACCTCAACTCATTATCTAGGAATTAGACTTAGAAACTAATTGGTACCTTGGAACTTGCATGCATCAATGGCAGGTTTCCTCGCTTTCGACAATGGGTTTTCATTATTGACCCCTGATCAAGAGATTCCACCGAGTGTTTGACTTCATCTCATTAATTCACATTCGTTGGATTGTACTAGAGTACCTTGGGAGTCATTGACATTAATGGTGATTTCCCTCGCACTTGTTAACGGTATACACTAATGATCGGTAATCAAGTGGTTTCTTCCATGTTCGACTTCAACACATGTATTCACATGGTTATATTCATACTATAGAGTGGTGGAAATGAAGACCCTGGATCTTTTCTGACATATCCAGGTTGCATTGGAGTATATTCAATTTGTATTATTGCATAGATCCATATTGTATGTCTCGTGGCTATGTTCAAATCTTTAACACATAGATCCATAGTGTATTTTTGGTGGCTATGTTCAGATTTGAGTCATAATGGCATGGATCCACAATGTATGTTTCGTGGCCATGACCTGTATTACTTGACATGGATCTTTGCATGTCGGAATTTATGCTTTGATTCATTTGTATTATTAGTATGGGAATGCCTACCTCGGTGATGATATATTATTGTACTATATTTCTTTTTTTGTTGGTAGGTTTCCGACCGACGTGTTCCTTCTTCCTTGCACACACTCGACAAAGTATTTCAGTTATCACTCTGTTCTAACTTCATACTTTGGGGGGCTCTCTATTACACATTATTTTCATCACCCTCATGGTCGTTAATTATGTAAAGCTATATGTTGCCTTCAGAGGGGTCAGTGGCCTAAATTCCTGAAGAAAGAAGGGAGAAGAACTTTCCCTGAAAGAATAAGTTGTATTTTCCTTTGTAAAAACCCTATTAAAGAGGATTTCCGCAGGTTTCTCTATACACAGGGTGCAGAAATGCCTGATTTCCATAGGTTTCACTATAGCTAGGTCGCAGAGTTTCTGCATGCTGCATTACAATGAGGGTCTGATGACCTTTGTACGTGGGAAAAATGATCATTTTAATGATGCTTTTAGAAGGAGAATCTTCTATGGTGAGGTGGCCTCCAAATGGTTTGGATATTACTCTCTTTGATGATTTAGTGGGACTATCCTAACCTCCTCACCTTATCCTCTTCAGCTTATAAAAGGAGAGGATCTCTCATGGAGAAAGTCGGTTGCATTAAGCTTGAGCTTGGCTTGGGATTAAGTTATGTTGGCTTGATATTGTTAGCTTGGTTAGAGTGGCTTTGAGATTTTCTTTGACAAGCTAGATTGTGAGTAGCTATCAGATACACAGTCTCATAATCCATTGGAGAAAGAAGTGTGTGGGAAGCAAGGAATTGTTGGAAGGAACCTGACAACATCAAGACATCTGGTTTGATATTTCTTCCACATTATATAATATAGTGGCATGTTTATTTCCCATAAAATCATTCTTATTTTATTACATGACTCCTTGATCACATTTATAATCTTTCATTGAGTATATTATTGTTTCTTTCACTTTGGTTGGTTTGTGTCATTGCAGATCCAATATCACAAGAGCACCAGAGTGGAGCAAGGACAACAAAGATATAAGGAAGCGATATTCAAAGGTATGCCACTTATCTCTTCTTTGGTAGTAAATTCGATGATTAAAGCTTAGGGAAAGTGCCATGTCCTGTCTTGTTTTGTTCTAGTTTCATAATGAACATAGGGGGATTGATTTGTGTCCGCACTTAACAATTAGCTCGATAACACATATATGTTTCTTGAAGTTCTCGCAGTTGTGGCAATCAATTTTCCCAAACCTTCTTTTCTTATTTCACACTTTTGTGAATCAAAAGTAACTTTATGACCTTGGTCACACATTTGACTCACACTTAGAAGATTATGTTTCATATCTTTTACTAGTAGAAAATTTTCTGCCTTTGTATTATTGTTCCCAATTCTGACTATTCCTTTTCCAATGATTTTGACTTAATCATCATTTCTGAAGGAGATTGATCCGTCTCTTTCCTTTCATAATGTAAGAAACCTATCTCTATCACTTGTCATGTGTTTTGAACACCCACTATCAACATACCAACCACATTTCTTCTTCTTAGCTTGTAGAGAGAGTGTGCATTCTTCATTGCTATACTAATTCTGCTTTTTTATCCATGTCCTTTTCTGAGATTCCTGTCTGTGACTATTGTTATTTTGTTGTGGTTCTCTAGGAGGGACTGTCATTCTGCAATCTTTGGCCATGTGTCCAAAATTGTTACATTTGTAACATTCCACTTTAGTGCTCAAAGATTCAAACCTGTTGTAACTTCTTCTCTATGTTTCACTAGGCCTTCTTGGATAACCCCTTTGTGTATGACTTTCAAAGTTGTTTTTATTCTTGTTGTTAGATCTGCAATTCACAGCTTTAAGTCCAAAATTATTACATGCATAACATAAACCAAAAAATATAGTTTGATACCTTAGAGTTGAAGATATTACGAAATGAGGTACTCTTATGAATTCTTCTTCTTCCCGAGGCCTATCTATTGATTGTTGATTCTAAAATCTGAATCTTCTCGGTGGAGGAGTGTCTCTGTAATCTTCCTTGTAGATCATCCTATCCACCTTGATTGTTTCTGCAAAGATTTTTGGATATGTTTCTTGTTCTGTTGTTTTGGAGCTTGATCCATTTTCTATCTGATTGTATCCAAGTCTAGACTTGTCATGATGAGATTTTTGACTACTCATAATATCATCCAAAACTTTTGAGTTGTTCTGCATATTTTTCTTTTAAAGATAATTTCTTAATGTGACAATCTCTTCTTCCAAATTTTCAATGATCTTGTCTTTTTTTTCTAGTTATTCTTTGAGTGCTTCTTCAATTCTTTTATCTTCTTTTATTTAAACCTTCAAATTTGTGATCATTTGTTCTAGTTCTTGAGTGTATTCTTTCTTGTCTAGTTTTGCTTGTAGTTTCTTGTTTTTCTTTTTTTCTCTTCTGATAACTTCTATGGAACACATTAATTCCTCTCGGTATTCAACTTCTTCCTCTTCAATTTCTTCTTCGACTTCTTCATATTCTTCTTCGGTTTATTCATATTTTTCTTCGGAGTCTTCTTTATCAGAGTCTTCTATTGCCATGCATAGAACTCTTTCTATTTCACTGTCACTGACTTCATCTTCATCTGATGATGAGATGTATTCTTTGGTGCATAAGATTTTCTTGAAAACTTTCTTTGTAGTTCTTTTGTCTTTATATGTTTGTTTTCCTTTTGAGTAACCTTTATCATTTATCTTTTTCTTATAGGGACATTTGTTAGAAAAATGAACAATACCATCACAATTAAAACAAATTAAAGGAATCTTACCTCTATACCTACCGTCGGTTCCCTTGTTCAGTCTTTTGACAAAGTTGGCCTCTTCTTTATCATCTTCCAAGACATCACTGTTGCTGCTATGTTCTTCTTTTTGTCTTCCCTTTTGCTTTGAATTTTTGGATGCTTTGAAGGATGCTTCTTTTATATCTGGATTTTCATGTCCTGTTCTTATTTCATATGCTGTGAATATTCCATGTAATTTGTCCATGCTTATTGAATTTAGATATGATCTTTCTTCTAGTGTTGATATCTTAGGTTCAAATCTCATAGGAAGAGATCTTATTGATTTTTAAACAATTACAGATTCTTTGATTTCTTCTCCCAATCCTATGATTGCATTTACTATTTCATCAAGTCATAAAAAGTAAGCTGCAATATTCTCATCTTCCTTCATCTTAATTTGTTCGAACTGATCTATGTAAGTTTGAAGATTTTCTGCTTTGACTTTTGAATCTCCTTCATAAATATTTTGAAGTTTTTCCCAAATCTCTTTAGTGGATTTACAATGTAAAACTTTGGTGAATATCGTTTCACTAAGGCTATTCATAAGTGAATTTTTGGCTTTGGAATTATTCTGACCGAGTTTCATTGCTTTGTCATTTGTTGGCAGAACTATTGGTGTTGTGTATCCATCTACAATTGATTGCCAAATTTTAAATCCCTATGATTGTATATATGTTTTCATATTTATGTTCCAAAATGCATACTTATGTCCATTGAACTATGGTATTCCATTTTTATACAAGTTGTTTCTCTCCATGATCGACCTTTCAGTGGTTAAACTAATTTCTGAAGGAACCTGCTCTGATAACAATTGTTGGATTACTGAGAGGGGAGTGAATCAGTAATAGAGAAATTTAATCCTTTTTAATCATATAATACAAGTGTTATATTAATGTAGCATTATCATCCAATAACTGTAGAGTAAATAAGCAATGAAAAAATGAACAATCATACACATACACAATACACCAATGTTTTACGTGGAAACCCAAAGTAGGAGAAAACCACCAAATGTTTTTTCTTATATTTCTTGAAGAATTACATTCATTGGAAGCACCAACTTCCTTTGTTTTCCAGCTGCAACTTGAAGGAAGATCTAATCCCCTTGTTTCTCAGGCTACAACATGAGGGAAGATCCAACTCCCCTATTATCTGGCTACAACTAGAAGGAGGCTACAACCCCCGTATGTTCTCCGACTACAATCGGAAGGTGGCTACAACCACATGTCCTTGCCCCATCCAACCACCTTGAAGTAGAAGTAGAATGATGGAGCCACTGTCACACTATCACTGTGAGATATACCACTGTAAACCTGTACCAATAAACCTAAACCATGCATCAACCTATACCTCAACCTGTACCATAAACAAGTGCATCAACCATGCACCAACTTGTACCAAACAACCTGTAATCAACCTGTACCATAAACAAGTGCATCCAACCATGTACCAAGTATGTACCAATCATGTGTCAACTACTCATCAACTATGACTCATTAATATATACCAACATCATCAACTATACACCTTATGTATGTGTCAACTCATCAACTACTTGTCTCAACCATGTACCCAACATGTACCTTAACCAAAATCCCTCATCAGTTTCATCATCCAAATATGATTTGTAACTCTGTAATAGACCTGGTGTATATGATCACATACCTGCAAACCTTCCTTAACTTTCACAACAAGAGCCTAACATTTTCATCAAACTTTTCTTTAGTCTCATATGACTAGTTTAGGATTAGTCAAAAACCCTAACTTGAAATAATCATAACTATGTACTTGTAATGAATAAAGATATGAAAATATTACACAATGTTCTTCAGTTTGTTTTATGCAATTCCTCTAGGTGTCACTACTTGGAACCTCTCAGAAAAATATTTATAGCAAAAATGACATACCTTGCTGAATTTTGGATTATTCTAGAGAGCGACCTTGTAGAGCGTTCCCCACAAGGAATGTTTGTTGAATGGATCTAAAAATGTTGTACCATGTACTAAATAATGTACTCTAACCAACACATTTGGTCTTACTGAATTTGGATATGTTTTGAATAAGTTATGTCGTTTTTACCCGAAACACATGTTTTAGACTAGTTTCAGGACTAGCCACAAACCCTATTCTCCACGGATTGTAACTCCAAAAATACAACAAACCACAAGAGGTGTTAAGGTCCTAACCTGCACATAGGTAGATCAATGTATTCGGATGTAATAAATCTCAATATTAATAAGACCTTTCAATAAAATAGAATTAGGCGGATGTAAGAAGACCTAATAGAAGCTTCCGCTTCTAGAAGGATCTTCCCCTAGATGCTTCTCTTAATAGACATATTTAGTATAAATAAGGGTTGAGGGTATGAAAACCCTA
>JZKD02S1674576.1:350158-364875 GCA_000966675.3 Picea glauca
GTGGACGACATCGTGTGTGAGCTTGTGTCATCCCTTGTCTTCTTCCTCTGTCATCTCGTCGACATGTTGATGGGGTATGGGTGTGGTTCTCCTTTCGATATTTGGTTTCTAGGGATTCAGATTTATTTAGAGCCCTCGGTCCTGATAGGATATGTGGTTCCAAGGTTATTGTCATGCCTGTCTTCTGGGGACGACATGGCTCCTGATGTGGGGATTATGGCGTGCCCTATGGGTTAGCGGTGAATGATATCTTGGTCGGAGTCTATGCCTACCATATGAGCATGGTTTAATCTCGTGTGTAGAATTGGGCACATGCGATGGTTCACGCGCCCTGAGGTTCCATTCCTTGTTCATCTAGGCCGTGATGTCGGGATGGGGATGTTTTCCCTTAAATTTTAGGCATGGTCGTGTTGCGTCGGGTGGGTAGTCATCCTCCTTACTCCTTGTTTTTCTTCTACGCTTGTTTTCCAGTTGTCCTTGTGCCTGTGTGTGGTGTCGTAGTAACCTGTTGCCTGGACCGCTTGCTTGCATTTGTCATCAGTGGGGTGGTTAAACCGTTTTCTTCGTCGCCTTCTTGCCTCTTAGCTCCGAAAATAATAATAATAATAATAATAATAATAATAATAATTCACTTGTTGTCATGAAGATGAGGGGTCTTCACATCATACCTGGTTGGACTTCTTCTTGTTGAAAATCTCTATTTACATTATCATTGTTCATTTCTTCAATATTTACACGTTCTCATTTCTTTCTCCAATAATGCTCTTTCCTTTGTTGGTTATGGAGAGTATCATCTCGAGTGCGATCAAATTTTCTCTTACGCAAACTTTTATTTCCCATGACTTTTATAGTTATCTATAAAAGATATGTTCAACAAAGACTTCACCTTGAAAAAATGCTCAACATTTATCTTTCAACATATAAATTGTTATTCCAATAAAAACTTGAACAAATATCAATTACCTTATTCAACAAAACCAAAAAGATGATTCGAAACTTTGTTTAGGTGCTCTAGAAAACCATCAAACAAGCGATGAATTGTGTTAAATGTGTTCGGCCGAAAGCATATTTATATGATTTGTTGCGAAATGAAAAGATATGACATGACTTTTCATTTTTTTCGACTGACAGAATTCGCTCAACCATATTTCGGACGAAACAAGGTTTTTTCAGTCGAAAACCTTGGAAACCGTTTAGTTTTGACGGTTTCCGTTAGAATTTAGTCTTTCAGCCGAAAATAGGAAATTGGGACTGAAAACAGAAACCAGATAATTTCCCTAAGCTTACCTAAACTTTAGAGGTTGCAGACTTCTGCAAATAATCAAAATTTGGTTTCGCAAATGACACCAACATTTGCAAAATTGAATCTACTTTCAATTCCTATAATTTGTTTTCATTTTCATTATTTTTATCTAATTTTATTTATTTTTTTTTAAAAATCACTGCATAATATATTCAACAGACATTATGATTCAGTGAAATGGAATATCCGTATCTCTAAAAATACACAGTGAAAAATTTAGAAAATTTTATATTCATAATCCTTAAACTGTTCTTTTCAAAAGGGTATTTTTAGATTTTATTTTTAAGTAAAAATTAAGATAGATACAAGGTGAAGGAAAACATGTGTCTAAAATATACAACTTTTTTAGCTTGGTCAACTTAAAAAAATTCTAGAAATTATAATATTCATCTGTTAGATTCAAAATTATAGTCATAATAAAATAGAGTCTTTGTAGATTGTTGCAGTATATTTTGTTTGTTTAAAACATAAGTTTAATAAAAGATACAATGTTGGAGGAAAAAATAACTCATTATCATTCCTTTCATGTTTAAGGAACATACTATTAAACAATTGTCAAATTGACATATCAAATCTTAATACAAAAAATTTGAAAAATAGTCATTGGAAAAATAACAAAATTATTCACAAGTTTTGTTTTTACTGTAATGTGAAATTCTAAATAAAAAAAATACTTTTGTATGCTTGAAGTTGAATAACTTGTGAAAATGCAATTTTGTTTCTCATAAAACAAGAAAACGTGTTACCCATATTCATGATTTTACCCATGGAGAGTTTGTGATGCCTCCCATGTCACAAAATTGTGTCAATAACATGCTACCTGAGTCACTTTACATGTCATGTTGTTTTCTAAGGGAAAGTTTTACAACATGAGTCGGCCATTCTATAGTCAATCTCTTGACCTTCTCAAGTCGACAATCCCAAGTGTGCTATCAAGTCCACATTCAGAATCAATGAAGTTTTATACCTGATGTTTGATATCCTCCAGTGTTTTCCCAATGGCTTGTCGAAGACCTCAAGGTAGTGATTATTACACTCTTATTATAATCTTACCTGAGTTTTGAATATATTGAAGTTATTGCTTGAGTTATGAAGCTATCATCTCCAACTACAAACATTGACACTTCCTAAAGATAAACTCATATATGCTATTGTACTCTTATATCTTCTGATGATTTTCAGACGTAGCTCCACTGTGTATTGTTCATGGCTACGATCCTTGTTGACATGGATACAATATATATCTTTCACGTGGCCATGATTATTATATACATCCGACATGGATTTGTGGTGTACTTGATTGAAAACCATGCTTAGTTAGTCCCAAGCATGGGTATTCCCACCTCGAAGAGATCGATCTTATTGCAGATGACATGCTCACAAACACTCATCTGGGTTTACTTTAATTTGTGCTTTCTTGGAGTTGGTGTAATTTATTTTGGCTATCAGTTTCTCTTTTGATCTCAAATATTAGGGGGCATCTGTTATAGTCCAAAATTCTATCACTATGCATTATTGGACATGGCCCATCCATATAGACACTTGAAAACCAATTTTGTTGAGTTTATTACAAAATCAAATCAATTTTTGAAGTGTACGCAGTGTGATACAAGGGAATCCCATGTACATATACTACCCAATACATAGACAACCCATGTACACACTCAACCTAATCATTGACAACCCATGTTTACTCACAAAATTTGCAAAATTTAAAAATTTTGTGCTCTCCCACAAGGTTTACGAGATATTTTGAGTTGCATAACCATTCTTACCTCTTGTATCCCTTCTCACAACCGAATAACCATTGAATTTCCATTATAAAAATGGACCTAGGGGGTTCATTTGGGATATACTTAGGAAGAAGCAAATAAACTCTTCCCAATTATCTCCTTCTTTCTCTCTGAGCTTATGCATCTAGTTCTGAGTATCCATCCTCATAAATATCATTCTCTCATTCTCTTTATGAAATCCATCAAACCCCTTAGTTTTGCATGTTGATTGTGAGGATTTGGTAGTGATTGTGGGATTAATGCACTTGGATTCTTATTGGAGGAACCCGAGTGAGGTTTGTAGAGAGGTGTCGACATTAAAGATTCTGGTTGTAATCTTCCTTATATATTATCAATAAAAGAGATCTTTCCTTTCCCAATTCATTTGTCAATGTTCTTGTGAATAATTTTGAATGTTTATATCTTATTTCATGATAATTAGTACATCATTATGTTAATAATGATTGCATATATGCTCTTGTAGATTTATTTTTGTGTTGTTTCAGGTCATCTTTGGGAGGAGATCTGCAACTTAGGAGCAAGCAACAAACAAAGTGGATTTACTACGAATGAAAGGATACAAGGTGTCATTCTTCATATTTTTCCTGTTTCCCTTGTTTAAAAGAAATCATTAGGGTTTGTGAGATTGGGTAAGAATAGGTCAGTTTCTGTCTTTTAAGGAGTCATCGCTCTGCCTAGCCGTTAGACCCTAACTAGGGAGATTTTTCCCTAAAGGAGATAGGGAAGATGAAGGGATGGGCACTCAAGAATTGAAGAGGAAAATATGAAACCCTATGTTGTGCCTATTAGACTTATTCATCGGCTAGAGAAGGAGAACACCTTCTTCACCACCAATGGAATTCAAGTTGATTTGCCTCCAATTCGAGAAATATGCTTTCACTAAGTCAACAACAAGAGAGACTGGTATGTAACATAATATTATATTGTCATTGGGTTGTATGGATTATAGATTTTCCCCTCTGGTTCTAGTTCTATACATACTACTGTTGACGATGTTGGTGCTTCTGTAGGTGTTTTTTCTCAACGTCTCCTTAAAGGTATTAGAACATTTGATGGAGAATCTTGGCAGCTACTTTGCATCATCTATGATTATGATATGAAAACTCCCCAACAAGGGACATATATGAAATATCACCTTCTTCAACTATGGTATGTTCAACTTCGATATTTTGTTAGCATTTCCATGTAACAATGAAATCTCCTATAAGGGTTGGCTAGAAATGAAAGTGGAAGAGGTGTTGATATTTATGGTGTTCTTTATATGTAAGGTATGTTGATGCCTATGCTGAAGTTGAATCTGATGAGACAGTGGGGTGAAGAAGATGAGGTGGTGAGGAGGAGGATAAGGTTTTGTCAAAATTTATTAACTGACATCACGAAGATTTATTAATTGACATTCAATGCAGAAGTGTTAAATGAATGCACTTAAGGCAATGAAGTTGTTATTTTTACTTGGCATTGATAATGACAATATTGATCAATTAACATTTAGTGAAGTGTTAAATGCACACACTCAATGTGGTGGAGCTATTAGCTGTGCTTGGCACTGACAATGACAAAGTAGTTGTGTTAATGGAATGTACAACTTAGCTTATGTAAGAATAAAAATAATGAGAAATATTGCATATTTCAAATAATCCTATCATCTTAAGAAGTTAAGATAAGGAATACACAAAACTATATTTACATGGGAAGGATAAAAACCTTGAATAAAACTTCATTGCCTTCAATAAGACTTTAAATGTGAAAACTTGAACCAATAAGATTATAAAGAAAAACTATTTTGAAAAATATTTAATAAAAACAAATTAAACCATGCTACAAAGTTAGGATATAATAGATGTATTAAAAATCAAACTTGAACTCATATACATTCAAAAGTAGAATTGAATCCTATAGTTCCTCACTTTCCTGAGATAAGATAGAATGTTCATAATAGTCAGTTTTGGGGTTACCATCAAACAAAACAAATAAACAATGTTTGATTATAATATTAAAACCATTAGAATGCTTTTCAAACTTTATCTTTTTACTAAAGAATGTTTCTCAAATTTTATCATTGAAACCAGTTACTTTATTGACAACTTTAAGCATGTGAGGCTATATTTAAAAGACGATGTAATGCATATCTCCTTTAAGATGAGATGATATATTGCATGTTATGATATGATGGTGATTAATAACCACCCACCCTGAAGCTTTGGGGATTAAATACTGCGTGGCATATAAGTGAAATTCAGATCTAATTATTTATATACCACCCCATCCAACTTAGTAATATCCACCTGGTTGCATAGTTATTAAGACTCTGTCAGGCGGTTGATGTACATCGAACTAGTTGCTAAATCATGTACATCATGCCTTTTCACTACATCAACCATGAAAAATGAAAAAATATTCAACCTCCTCTTTCACCCAGATTCTGACCATCTATTTTTTGTCCACCCCTCCTCCCAAAGTTCTCTCCATTAACACCACCATCATCATTTGCATATGGTTGAGTAATCGAGGGGTAGTTGAGTTGGCAATGTAGTCTAAATCATAAATGTCATGGGATGTTATGTTTGAGTTTCAAACTCAAATTTTAAATGCTTCAATCCACCACCTCTCCTTTGTTCCCTCCCGAGCCTATTTCAAAAACATTGTTTTTTTTGAAGTGATGTGGGGTGATGGAAAAAGGTAGAACATTAAACATTGTAGTCCACCACCTTCCGTTTTTCCCCTCTCGAGCCTATTTCAAAAACACCATTTCTTTCAAAGTGATGCAGGGTGATGGAAGAAGGTAGAACATGAGCCCAAGATAGCAGCATGTTGATTGGAAGGAATTTCTATGATTATTTCATTCACAAAAGTATGAAGCTATGACCTTTCAAGGTCATTCAGATGTTGATATGATGAGAAATGTATTGATACATGTTACTAGAATTAAAATTCAATCACAGATTGATATTAATTTTTTTTATGTTCATCAAATTTTGGCCAAAGAAGTTAGGTATGAAACAATTTAGTTATTCCATAGATGAATCTGACGAGGAGCCTTCTATGGGAATTGATCTGAGTACATTCGCAGAGTACCCATTTCAACTTGTCCTTGTTTTTTCTATGTTGAATCAAGCCTTGAATTTTTGTGTCTTTTCTTACCTCACATGTATCTATAGCTCGTTTATATTACAATGACCTTAGTTCATATTTTTATTTCAATAAAATATAATTTCAGATTCCTTAACATTATTTCTATTGAGCAGCGGAAGAAAAATAGAGCATAATAATCAGAGCATCAACAAGCAAGATTAAACTGAGAAAAAAAAACCACTCAATTGACACAATGATTTATGTGGAAACCTAATGCGGCAAAAAACCACTGGCAATGATATTCATATTCTTATTATTCAAGGGAGAATTACAATAGCCAATTTCAGACATACAACCATCCTCTCCTCTCATGCACACAACACTCCTCAATATTGCGTTTTTCTCCCACACACTCACTACACATTGCACTCTCACCTCTATGGGTATGCTTGTATATATAGCATCTCTCAACCCATTAGACTAAGTGATTATAATTACATCCACCAGTTACACAATCTGTCCACAAAAGAGTGCATGCATGCACATTCCTAATATAGTTGCATGCATGTGCATGTGACCGCATGGGAACCTCATTGGCATGTTTCCAACAATATCCACCTTGACAACAATTTAACTGATATATCATGCCCTTAATTAATTCATCACCTTTTCTGCAAGCCAAGAGAAGCCAAACACCATCACAACTCCATAACTTCTCTAACAATACCATTGCATGAACATGCTTGCACAATTCACTCCAGTATGGACCATTATGTCTCCATCCGTAACTTGTCTAATAAACCGATGCACTTGTCCAAATATCATGAATCATAATCACAGACCTAATCACTGCAACCACTATAGGTGATACTTATGATTCGATATTTGAAGCACCCATTTCCATGCTCTTCACTTGGTTTTTCCATGTGTCTACTAACAACACCAACTACATGTGAAATGATGACCATTTTCCCATTGCAATTATCAAACTTCCTACTAGAATATAATACTCGAGACATATATCCCTTTTCTTCTTCATCAATTAGGACATAAACCTGAAGAGAACTTACAATGGAAATCCAAAGAGATTTTACTGGTTTCACATTATTAATACCGAATTTCCTGAGTATCTTCACCACATACTTTTATTGTGATAACCAAGCTTACCATCCTTCATGTCTCTATGTATTCCCATGCCCAAGGTTTATTTTGCTGCTCTGAGATTCTTCATAACAAACGTCTGAACCAACTGATCCAACCTATTGATCTCAACCATGTTTGTTCTTGCTACAAGCATAACATATAACACCAAGATAATAGATATACCATAAACACAATGGTTATACTCACTTCTTGTAAAATATGGCTCACCATGAAGGAATCAAACATCCTGTACCATTTTCCTAACATGATTTAGGCCATAAAATGATTCATGAGTTTGCAAACAAATATTCTGTTGTGATTATGAACTAACCGTTTTGGTTGTTCCATATACATCCCCTTATCCAAAAAACTCCATGTAAAATTTTTTTAATATCTAGTTGCACTATCACAACTAATGCTAACAGAACATGAATAGAAATAAGATTTTAACAATTGGTGAGAAACTTTCATGGAAATCAATACCTTCCAAATCCACTTCTACTATCAGTCATGCTTTGAACCTTTCATATTTTACTATGTCTATTTTTATAAAAAGAGATTCATAAAACATTGCATCTCTGTCCATGATGATTCTGTGGGTAGTAGGATCCCACAGTCTGCACCCCTTAACATCATCACCATATCAAAGATCTACATGTTTGATCTGGTTCCTACTTAGAAAGATGATAAAAAACCATAAGCATCACAACTGAATAATTTCACATTTGAGTAATTATTAGATGACCTGTTCATACCTCTTCCTGAATATTCGTATCTTTTGCAACCAATGGTGTTTGAGTTACCATATAGCACAACCAGTTCTATCGAAAATTATTGCTACAAATTGGCATTACTAAACATGCCTATTATATCCAAACTTCCTTGCAATACTTTCCAAGTTCCATGGATATGAGCCTACCTTCATCATATATTCTAAAACACTTGATTGAATTGCCAACACCTCAGACTTTCTACATAACCACCTTTCTAAACTGGACACACTGCTCCACCTCAAACTTTGCATTCAAATAACCTTGACCAAATTCAAACAAGCCGACCAAGTAAGCCTTCACATATTACCTTCAGGCCCATTTACAATGGAGTTCACCAAGCCTTTTATAGGCTTCATTACATGCAATCCATGGAAATAATACCACGGGATACCAAAAAAACATGGACCCAAAAAACCATCTGTTAACAAACCAGATTTAACTCATTAACTCTTTCATCGAGTCAAGGTTAAACCAACATACATTCCCCCCCATATATTCAATATACCTAAATCTATGTCTAGACTTTTCATAGGCGACCTAATAAACTAGGGGTACGCATGCCTATCCAGGTCTTAAAGACATATGCCCATTTACATGTAATCAATAAGTTTTACAACTCCAAAGTAAATACATTTTATTTATTTATTATTATTTTACGGTGACTTGACCATCATCGCCCTATACCTTCTATGTGAACATAGGTGGTGAGACACAACATACAGACAAAACTTCATCAACCATACATGTAGATGGATTTTCTTTTTTTGTGGAGTCCTCTTTGGATGCTTGTTTTATTTTCCAACAATCCTTCTTGAGATGGCCAGATTTGCCACATAACCAACATTTTATCTTATCCTTACTTTCTTTTGACTTAGACATGGTTGTACCTTTATGATTTTTCCCTCCTTCTGTAGATCGACCTCTGACCACCATTTCTTCTGTTGTTGAGGTTTCCTTACTGGATCTTCTCCTCATTTCCTTAGACAACAAAGCTCCCACAACAATGTCATAATCAATGACATCTGTTGAGATAAACCACATAGTTGTGACTAGATGATCCCAAGACTCAGGAAACAAACATAGTAGCATAATCACCTTGTCCTCATCATCATACTTTACTTCCATACTAAATAATTGACAAATCAAAGTATTGAAAACATTCAAGTGATCAACAATTTTTGTACCTTCTTTCATCCGCAAGCTATACAACTTCCTCTTAAAGAAGATTTTGTTCGTCAATGAATTTGTCATATACATACTCTCCAGTCTGTTCCACAAACCTGTTGTTGTCTCTTCTTTAGCAATGTTAAACAACACTTCAAATGCCAGACACAAATGAATAGTACTGGGGGCTCTTGCATCCAGATCTTCCCAGTCCTCGTCTGTCATGCTTTTTGGTTTCTTTGTATTTCTAGCCAACGCCTTTTGCAATCCTTATTTCACAAGAAGATCCCACGTCTTGATCTTCCATAGCATGAATCTATTCTTACCATTTAATTTCTCCACCTCAAACTTAGAATTGTGCACTTTTGCCATTAACACAAAAACTCCAAAACCACTACTTATAAAACCAAGCCTTTATATGGAAAATAACCTTATAGTTCAAGATTGAACCCCAAACTAATGATTAAAATGTTTTAAAAATATTTAATAAATATTTTATACCTTAATAAAACCTTTTACCCCAAACCACAAAAGTTGAACTCTTAAACAATATATTATTCATATCCTCCCAACAAAAATATTTATATGGCATCCACCTTTTAAACATCCACTCACTCGTTTAAGAATGGTTTGAACTTATCCTCCACCTCACCCACTTGTTTCATTAAAAAACATTAAATCTCATGACCATGTCACATGTCATATGAATAATACAAAAAACATTTCAAAGTTTAATTTATACCACTTATACCATATACCATGTGAAGTTTTCCTTTTTTGATCGACGCTCTTATGGTGCTGGAATGGGAGCGCTAATTTGAGAGATCGACGCTCCTTGAGTGTGTATGGGGGAGCATCATTTTTCCATCTCTTTGTGGTGCACAAACCAAGCACGCTAATTTAGGAAAAAATCCTATGTCTTAAGTGTGGGAGAATATGCGCCCCTCTAACACTGTCTAGGGAGCGTTGGTGATCTGAAACTCACTTAGTCACACCCTATGGTTCTCAGAAACTATCTGGGATTTTCAGTACTTCAATTTACTTATCCTTACGTGCCAAAAACATGTCCAAAGGTTCTTTTTCTCACAAGAGACCTGCACACAATTCACCTTGGCTCACTTGCGACACCTACTCAACCTACTTTGATACCACTTGTTGGGTAGTGGAAGAAAAACATAGCATAATAACTAGAAAATAAACAAGTAAGATTAAATCGAGAACAACAAACCATTCAATTGACACAATGATTTATGTGGAAACCCAATGTGGGAAAAACCACATGCAATGATATTCTATATTCTTATTATTCAAGGGAGAATTAGAATAACCAATCTCAGGCATACAACCATTGTCTCCTCTCATACACACAACACACCTTAGTATTGCATCTTGCTCCCACACACTCACTACACATTTCACTCTCACCTCTATGAGTATGCTCGTATATATAACATCTCTCAACCAATTAGACTAAATTATTATAATTAGATCCACCAGTTACACAATTTGTCCACAAAAGAGTTCATGCATGCACATTACTAATATAGTTGCATGCATGTACATGTGACCGGATGGGAAATTCATTGGCATGTTTCCAACAATTCCTATAAGAGGTAACCATACCTTATAGCTTTTAATCAACAAATCATGTATTTTCGTATAGGTATTCTAGCCTCTCAAAGGTCAACATAGTTGTTACACATTATTTTCCTCATCCCTATGACCGTTAATGATGTAAACCTATCTGTTGCCTTTAGAGGGGTTAGTGGCCTGAGTTCCTGAAGAAGGAAGGCAGAAGAACTTTTCCTAAGAAAAGAGGTTGCATTCTCCTTTGTAAAAACCCCATAAAAAAGGAAGTTCGTAGGTTTCTATATAGGCAGGGTGCGAGAATGCATGATTCTCATAGGTTGCACCATAGCTGGCTTGTGAGAGGTTCGTAGGTTGCTCTATAGGCAGGGTGCGAGAATGCTTACACGTGGGAAAAACATGCGTTTTCTCGAATCTTCTAGAAGGAGAAACTTCCATGGTGAGGTGGCATACGAATGGTTTGGATCTTAGTCGTTTTCATGATTTAGTGGGATCATCCTAACCTCCTCACCTTATCCTCTTCAACTTATAAAAGGAGAGGAGCTCTCATGGAGAAAGTTAGATTTGGTTAGATTGGAGCTTTGGAGCTTGAGCTTGGCTAAGTTGTTTTTGTCTTGGGATTGTTAGTTTGGTTAGAGTGGCTTTGAGATTTGCTTTGTCAAGATAGATTGTGAATACCATCAGATATGTGCTCTCAGAATTCTTGGAGTGAAAGTGTGTGGAGAACAAAGGATAGTTGGAAGGGACCTTACAACATCAAGGCCATGGTTGTAATATCTCTTTCACATTTAATATGATACAGTAATATGATTCTTTCCCATAAAGCTTGTTGTGTTTTATTGTATGATTCCTTGATCGCATACATAGGTTTATATTGAGTTTATGCTATTACTATCACTTTGGTTGGTTGTGTTCTTTTGCATGTTCATCATTGTATGAGAATTGGAATGGAGCTAGGATGGCAATAGCGAGAGGAAGAAACATTTAAACGGTATGTCACTCATCCCTCTTTAGTTAGTAAATTCAATATCTAAAACTTAAGGAAAGTGTCATGTTCTGGTGTGTTTTGTTCTAGATCTAGGTGGATCTAGGGAGATCAGTTAGTGTCCGCACCTACCGATTAGTTAGATAACAAAATTGGTGACCGTACTAGGGAACAGATTGTTTCCTAGTTAGTCTAGTTTCCCTTGCTTTGATTTCTTGTTTTCTGGTCTATGAGTCTATGGGAGATCCATCCAGACTCTCTGGATATGAAAGTTCACTCAAATTTAGTCCTTTTTCAAATTTTTGCTTGTTTACAGGCATTCTCGCACTGTACCCTTTAGTGGCCTACAAGAAACACCTGAGTTCGCACCCTGGTGTTAAGTCTAGTGCGAACCCCTCGCAGTAAACCTTTGTTCAGCCTATGAGAATCATTGATTCTTGCATTGTAATACATTGCTAGCCTGCGAACTTGTTTGTAAAATTTTTTGGATTGGGTCTTGTCATTTTTTTGATGCCCAGTTTTGCTTTGAACAACTGGATTGAACTTTTGGAGCCTATATTGACCTCTTTACAATCTTCTTGAAATTATTTGATTTGATTTTATCCATCTTTGCTTTGTTTGGTTTTGAATGATTAGTCTCTTTCTTTGAGTGTCTTTCAATTACAAAGCATGTGTTTTCTTTAGAATTGTTTAGGGGAAGATCAAATTTTTTCTGAATAGTTCGCTTTAAAAGAAAACTTTTAGTTTGGGTTTCTTTGTTTTAAGAAAGTTAATTATTTATTTTAGTGAAATTTTTGAAACAAAAAGATTTAATTTCTTTCTTTATATTAAATTTGGGGCATTCTTGCATTTGAAGTAGTGAAATTGCATGATTCTTGGCATTTTTTGATCTTAAATTATGAAAAAATTTCCCCCTCATGGCCGGGGGGGGGTGCATGAATTGTGCATTAGTGTTCAATACCTTTTTCTCATTTCTTGAGAATCTTGATATTGATGAGTTTAATATATTTTGGGACATCGTGCATATGGGAATGATAAATGTTTTCTCCTTCTCGTAGCATAGCTTTCATCGAAATGAAAAGATTGCATCTTCATATCTTTGCATAATTTTCGAGTTGGTCAAAACACCATATTGTCCACGCCATCTTCCTTTTGAGTAACAACATCCATAAAATAAAGCTCTTATAAAAAACTGATTAGACATTTTTTATACTTTCTGGTAGTAAACCTACATTAGATTAGCGTTAGGGATTTGGAATAGGTGTGAAAGATAACTTTCCAAAGTTGTAAACAAACATAGAATCTTGAGTTAGGGAGCAGTTAAATCCACTTACTTCATTCTGTCCTGGGAAGCCCTTCTAACACAAGGGTCAATCACAAGGTCGCATTGAGACTGGTAGAGTTACTCACCCTGCTTTGTTGGTCTTCGTGTAGAGATTGGATGTATTATGGGGGTCACTTGAAGGTATACCCACAATGATGAGTGGAAGCCTCTTAAGTTGATTTCGGGCTAGATACCCTACCCTTGTGTGTGGATTGGACTGTCGACTGTCTCCCCAGGATTTATTGTTGTCGGTGGTAACCTTAGCGGCCTATCTTCTTAGGGTCTTACACAAGGTGACTGTGAAGGGGCAAGTATTCATGGTACCTGGAATCGACGTTGGCCAAATTCAGTCGGGCTCCTTGGAGGGTATACCCACGATTATGTGTGGGAGCTTGCACTGGGGTGTAAGTCCGTTAAGCAGGTCGTCAACGTAACTTTTCCACCCGCTCTATCCCAGCCCCTTCTTACTTTGTTCCTGCGATGTTGGATTTCATCACCAACTAGTGTGCTCATTGTAAGAAGGTTTTGTTTGTTTTCTTGCTTCCTAGATTTTTAGCGTGTGTTGTTTGTTTTCCCTAGCAAACTCTAGATTGGATTTATTTAATGGCGTCAGTTCCCGAAATTACCAATGAAGGAACCTCTGCTCTAGGGGAACCTTTTGTTTTTCCTTCTTATGGAAACATTGGTCCTCCTCACATCGCTACTTTGAGCCTTCCAGGTCTCACTATTGGATTATCTGTATGGTTGTTTTCAGCTCTGGTAATCCCGAATGCAGTTAGTGCTTCAGTCACAAACACTTCCCCCCAAGAGCATTAACCTCATGTTGATCCTTCACCTTCTTCACCAGTAAGGTCTTCTTCTCTTTCTTCACTTGTAATGTCGCCTTCCATTTCATCTTCTTCGTCAGGTGAAAGTTCTGCAGCTAGTAACCCGGTGAATAAGAATAAGAAGAGAAGGAAGAATAAGAAGAAGAAAATTAAGCAAGGATCCAAACTTCTGACCGCTATCAAACATGTTGGAAAACAACCAGTTACTGTTAATCGTGTTGGGAGTGTTGATGATGTCAAGATCACCCAAACAACCCGTAAGCCCAAGTACCCTTACAAGCTTTGTAAGGGTATCCATCTTCTTAAGGAATGCCCTGGTCTATCCAAGGTTATAGAAGAATGGTCTTCACATCCTTGCCAACCCACGTCTTTAGCCACTGAACAACATGCTGACAACCCCCCATCAACCAGTCATGATACAGTTGGGAAGAAGAAAAGTAGAGTCAAGTTCCCATGTATGTTATGCAAAGGGAGTCATCTCACTCACCTTTGTTCTCGTATGGACGAAGCCTCAAAATTACTAGAAGACATGACCATTTCACAGTATCAACTTCCAGCTTCTTACCGTAAGCTTTCTCTCAACCCTCCAATAGTTGATGGAATGATCACTCCAGTCCTTTCACTGGTCAATCCGGTTGATCATGTCATCAATCTAGTCATGTCCTTAGTTAAACCAATTGACAAAGTGGTTGATCCGATACCATCCTCGGTCAATCCCACTCTCCCCTCAAAGAGTGAAACTAAAG
>JZKD02S1674576.1:408053-429092 GCA_000966675.3 Picea glauca
TGTCTTTTTGAGTTTTGTGTTTTTGGGTAGCGGTTTAGTATTTCAGATCATTTATGAAGTGGGGAAGTATTTCATGAGTTTCTTGCACTGAATTTCTAGTTAAAAAACTTATGTATCTTTTAAGAAAATTAAAAAGGATGAATGCAAACGAACAGTGGAGATAGCCCAGCAAATTCGAGGAAGCAAGCCAGCTCGGGGTCCGATTGTCGACGGCCTCATGGCGAATTCACCAACCAATCGCAGAGTACAGTCCTCGCAAACGCTGAGCAATCTAATGGGAAAATGCAGAGAATATCCTGAAGTAAAATCTTAGAGTGGGTGCATGCAAATCACTGGTTAAGATTCGCTACCCAACCATAGAAGGGTTCCATGAATTCGCTGAGGAAGACCAGGTAAAAACGCAGGTCTGGTTCAAAAATTGGTTTCACGCAGATGAAGTAACAATGAACTAAAGTGGTTGCACAATGTGTGGCTCTCAAGATATCTATCTATCCTATTTGCAGGAAGAAGAGGGGCGCGATGAAGAATCGGGGCGGGTAAAACTCAGGGCCATTCTCGATCGAGATCCAATGAATGCAGCTCCCAAACACGATTTTCAAAGGGGAGCAATCAACCAGAATGCAACTCACATCGACTTCATTGCAATTAAAACAAGTTTGGGGGTCTGCGTTTCAGGTTACAAACCTCTAGGAAAAATCTCGATCCAGGGATTCTAACTTACTGAAACCCCCACGCAACTCTTCAACACAACCATTCACAAGAAGAAAAACTACAACATCGCTGGGTAGCTAGTTTTTGCAGTAAATGGAAACCATCCGAGGTGCAAGCCAAGAGCGAAGACCACGAACGGTTTTCCCATCAACATTCATGAAGTGGCGATTTAAATAATGAACGCCTCCTAAATAAATCCTTTAACAGTCAATCAAGGAAGGCTGCACACCAGCAGAGGTTCCAATAAGTTTGCAACTACATCCCAGATCATCTCAGATAGCATGAATTTCACGAATCATCAGATAGTAGAACTTCTATTATCGCAGATATAATCCGTCCATATGGGTTGTGCCCATTTTTGTTATTGGATAGAGTATTATCAACAAGGATTTACCTTGATAGTACATTGATGTTATCATTATGCTTTGGATCATGATGAAAACATAATACTTTTTTAAAAATTCAAGATATAAATGTAAGAGAGACAATGAACATGTGCAAGTTTGCTTAGACAAGGAAATTCATTCAAACAATGTATGTACTTAATCAATTTTAAATTTTCTATACGTCTATCAAGCTGAAGGAGAACAAAATGGGTATGGGAAATTTTATAGGAGGAGTTGAATTCCTTTAAGCATCAAAATGTTTTAACATCCTCATAATTACGCTCTACAATTGATAGACAGAGACCCAAATCTAGCACTAAAAATGAAGGATTGGAAATAAAAGAGGGCTAACGCAAAATGCCAAGGACCTTGCTGAGAATTGTGATGGAATTGGCTTCCATAACTCATATTGAAACACATAATTTCCATCACAAGCTTGCCCAAAAATATGATATCAGATTTACAATAGTATACATTAGAATTCAAAAACTACATTTAAATTAAACTTAAGGAATTCAATCTCAGTTTAGGAATATCGTATCCGAAGGCAACGAGTCGAAGATGACCTTCTACGAAGGCACTCTTTCCGACCTCCCTCTTTCTAACCGTAGAGACTTCACTTGTACCTCTAAGCCAATGCTAGGGGTACTCTTTTTCCCCCTTAGCCCCTCGAGCCACAAAAGGGCCACGCACACACACAACCAGAAATCCTCTAGCTCCCAGCTTGCTTCGCAAGGTAGAGCCACCACTCTCTCTCTCAAGTTGGGTATCCCAACTCTCATAAGTAAAATCAGTCAAAATTTATGCATCATAACCTTACCCATAACCGGTGTGATCCATTTCCCCTTTTTCCCATTTTCTTTATAGGAGTTTCCTTAATGACACCTTGCCACTTTCACATTTAATTCACTTTTTAAATAATTAATTAAGAATTATTTTCCCCATACACTTGTCACCCTTTTCCTTAGTTGCACAAGTAAATCCACAATTTATTTTAATAAAAGTCAATTTCCCTCACCCTTCCCAAAAGCGCTCCTTAAATCACTCCTAGTTATCCCTTTATTCCCCTTATTTCAAATTAATGATTGGCGCCTTACTAAATTTGATTTGAGTTAAAATAAGAATATTATCCTATATAGACTAATATTAACTAGACTCTACATTCCTTTCTATGCGTACCCATTCCTTTAGCTTTATTCCATTCTTGCCTTAAATTCCAAATTGGTAATTACTTGCACATATGTGTATTAAATCAATCTTTAGATTTATTTTATTATCCTTGATTTATTAAATTGATTTACTTTATCCCCTCATTATTTAATTTATAAATTTAGTTTTTAGTCTTCTTACCAACTTAGAATTAGGATTAAATAATTTTTTTTGCAAAGGCTTAGACTCTTATAGGGATTATGATTAATAATTTCAATCCTTAATTAATTAATTAATTAATTGATCTGGCAATGCTCAATATTTTACAAGCTTAATTATTCGTTCAGGGTTTTCTAGGCCCCCTTGATTCATAGACTCAAATTTTATTTACGCAATGTGCCCTTCAAGATGCACTCCGTGCTCCAAGGGTGCCACTCGCCTTTTGACTAGTTTTGGTAGTTTTCCAACCCCTAGAGTTAACACTCCATTCGAGCGAACTTATGAGAGACTAAGGTCTTCTAAGGAATATGGACCATGCTTTATTGTGTTCCCCTTAGAATCTTCGTGAGCGACTATCTCAGTCTTCCCTCATAGTATCGTGGACCACTCAAACTAGGTAATCGTTAACCTACAATTAGAGCCACGACAAGAGTGATAGTAGGTTGTGACAGGGACACTGTTACACCTCTCCCTCGATAACTGGTCTATGTGCATTGCCCATTTACTCCTTATGTGAGTCAGATTAGCAAGCAATCATCAACCTACATCCATGAAAGAAACACTGTCAATGATCCATATATGAAATCATACTATAAACGATCATATGCCCCATATACATAAATAAAATACTCAAACCAATACAATCCTCTCCTTGACTCAATCCAGAGTCCAAGGAGGTCCATTGATGCCCTCGACATCCATAATCCATCAAGTGTCCTGTACACTTAGGGAAACTCATCATTAGCATCTGTCAACACACATATATCAAATAATATAAAGTCATAATCCATGAACATCATCATAAGAATCCATAAGTGAAACAGTTAACCACATACTAAAACCAGATCAGTTGCATGCAAGTGTCCTCAAAGAATAAGTCAATAACATGTGCTCATAAGAGAGGGATGTTACACATAAGAAGTAAAGGGGCCATGCACATAAACCAGATATTGAGGGAGAGGTCTAGAAGCATCCATGTCACAACCTACTAGCACTCCTGCCGTGGTTCTCATTGTAGGTTAACGATTACCTAGATCGAGAGGTCCACGATGTCGTAAGGTTAGACTGAGACAATCTCTCTCGAAGATTCTAAGGGGTGCCCAATATGGTGGTGTCCTTATTCCTTAGAAGCCCTTAGTCTCTCACAAGATTGCTTGAATGGAGTGTTGACTCCAAGGGTTGGACAACTACCAAAACTAGTCAAAGGTGAGTGGCACCCTTGGAGCAAGGAGTGCATCTTGAAGGGCACGTCGCGTAATTAAAAATTGAGTCAATGAATCTAGGTGGCCTAGAAAACCTTGAAAGAATAATTATAAACCTTAAAAAAAACAAAACTTTTGGCCTTGTCAGTTATGAATAATTATAAAATTGAAATCAACCACCAATCCAAAGGCAATGATCAAAAGGTCTTTGAGTTCAGGGAATTCCGAGTACAATACTACAACGAGTATACAATCGGTGAATGTCTACAGAATTATATTGACCAAGTGTCAATCCAACACTAAAAGAAGAGGGTGGGGTCGTTGTGATACAATCCAACAGTTCAATTAAGTTCAGTTTTGGTTCTAGAAACTAAAGAGAGGCTCCCTTCAATACGTAATCACCACAAGGGACAAAAATCCCTTCTTGGAGTGCCAATTGTTGTAGCTAAGGATTAAATATGAGATTGGGTGGCGAGTAATACATACACAACCTCAAATCAATTTATGGGTAGGAATTAAACAAGAAATAAACGTGCAACTTGATAAAGGCATACACAGTAGGAGACAGAGTGTAAGGCATATATTTCTCATGCCAATGGTCAACTAAAGGTCGCTTGGGATTCTATCAATTAAAATACGTACACATCACTTTCCTAACCCAACCAAATAATAAGGAATAATGTGTTCTAGATTCAGTTGGGTAAAATCATGAAGATGGGTGTCTATTTTTCTTGTTTTATGAGAAAGAAAACTATATTTTCACAAGTTATTCAAATTTTGGTATATAAAAGTATTTGTTTTATTTAGAATTTCACTTTATAGTAAAAACAAAACTTGTGAAGAATTTTGTTACCTTTCTACTGGCTATTTTTCATGTCAATTTGGCAATTGTTTCACAGTATGTTCCTTAAAAATGCAAGGAATGATAATGAGTTACGTTTTCCCCGAACAATGTATCTATTATTAAAATTATGTTTTTGACAAACTAAATATACTGCAACAATCTAAAGAGACTCTATTTTCTTATGACTATAATTTTGAATCTAACGGATGAATGTTATAATTTCTAAATTTTTTTGAAGTTGACAAAGATGAAATAGTTGCAGATTTCACATGTTTCCCCCACCTTGTATCTATCTTAATTTGTACTTAAAATTAAAATCTAAAAATACCCTTTGAAGAGAAAAATTTAAGGATTGTAAATATAAATGTTTCTAAATTTTCCATTTTGTATTTTTAGATATATGGATATTTCATTTCATTGAATCATAATGTCACCTAAAAATATTATGAAGTGATTTTTTTTATAAAATTAAATAAAATTAGATCAAAATAATGAAAATGAAAACCAATTATATCCATAGAAAGTAGATTCAATTTTGCAAATACTGATATCAATTTCAAATCTAAAATATGAGTATTTATAGGAGTCCGCAACCTCCAAAGTCCAAGGAAGCTAGAGGGAAATATCAGGTTCTTGCAAATAGTCCCATTCGTAGGTTTTTGTCTGAAAGATATTTTACTAACAAAATCCATAAAAAATAAACGAATTCCTAGTTTTTCGGCCGAACATTTGGTTTCCGACCGAAAGATGGGTGAAAGGATTTCGTTGGTCGAAAAAATGAAGGGACACGTTGTTTCGTTTCAATTGGCGCCAAATATTATAAATGTTCTTTCGACTGAACCAATTTAACACAATTCACACTCTCGTTTCTTGGTTTTGCATACGTGGAGTTGTTAAGAAAAACTTTGAATCATTTTTCCGTTGTTTTGAACAAGGTGGTTGATGTTTTGAATGCAAAAAAAAATTATATATTGAAGGCGTTGTTGAACATTTTTTCAAGGTGAAGGTGTTGTTGAACATAAAATTATTGATAAATCGTCTTTTAATAATTTTTGTGAGAATGAAGTTTTTCTAAGGCTATTCTAAAATGTTGATTTTTTTTATTTAAGTTTTATAGATAACTACTGTAACGACCCCGCCGTTACGACAACCAAAATCATCGTACAATAGGGAATTTGTTTTTCTTTTATTTTTTTGTTAGGAAATTAAAAGATAACAATAAATAGAAACGCCATTGACAAATCAATCACACATATAATAACGAAACAATAATAATGCCTTAATAATCAAATCTGACACAATGCCGACACGTCATCGCCATGAACCATGACATGCGTATCAATGTATTAACATATTAATTAACAACAACCCAACATCATTGCATTCTACAGTTAACAACTACGCATAACATTATGAATCTTACACACTCAATGCGTTTCATAAGGACAATAATCAGATAACACTAGGATAACATATGATAACATTGTGAATTATAAGAATCATAGAGATAATCACAAGAATAACATAATATACTACCCGCCCAACCTACCCTACAAGGTTAGGACCTCCAAGACACATAATAAATGCTCAAGCCCAGGTTCCAATTGATTTTAACCATTTAACGTCTCAAGGCTGGCGATTGTTATGAGGAACAAGGAGGTGTCTACATCCCACCCACACCATCAAGTCCAAGCCGACTAAGCTAAATCAACATCATCAAGATTATCAAGGAGCAATAACATTCTAATGGACTAACACATGTAACATAAAATTCCATGGCACAAGAGAAATTGATTACTAAATCAATCAAGCAACAACATAAGCCAAGGCGCAAGAAATCCTCACACCTATTCATCAGCATCATACATGACATAAAATCCATTGTGCAAGAAGTCCCAAAAATCTTTAACTATCATACATTATATGGAATCCATAAATGAAAGCATTCTAATATTAATCAAATATAATTCAACGACGCAAAGTAAATACATTCATTACTTTTTATTTGCACAACAGTCTAAGATCTAACCATCATAAAAATCCATAAGTGCAAGAAAACAAACTCTAAAGTCGTCATTTAATACGTATAAATTGGTGCATGCCAAGAGTATAAACTCAATAAGTCCTATATCGCATGATGGAATTGAGCACGAGCATTCAAATCAGCGTTCAACTAATACATAATCTTATTCAGATTGACAAGTGTCCTTTCCAATTTACTTCAAGATCACTAGGTTGTGGTTTGCCAATCCCTGTCACTACTAAGTTGTCATTGTGTTTTTCCACTATTGCAAGATTTATTTGACAATACTATTATTATTCATTTTTGTGCACCAAAGATACTATATCCATTTTAACAACTGATGGTGAAAGTAAAAGTTAGGTGCATATAGTTGATCAATCGTAGAAGGAAGATTTATTTCTAAATAAGCATACTATCATGAATTAGTTCAAGTGTGACTGTATAGGTATAAATTTTAAATTGAAATATAATTTTAGAATATAATTTTAAACTGGAATATAATTTTAAACTGAAAAATAATTTGAAATATAATTTTAGAGATTCAACCAACCACATAGAAGGGAACCTGCCCTTTTGCCATCAAGGGAATTGGTTATCAATAAAATGAGGTTCTTACTTATTATTTTTGGGGTTCAACATTAAAAGCAAGTCGAGGGGAGGGTGAGGATGCTGAGAAAAAGGGGACGCAACCAAAACGTTTCCAGAAGAGAAAATGAAACAAAATCGATGATTAATCAATCACACTCAAACATGTAGCAGAGGACTGGACGGATGGTACAAAAGGAGGAATTTTTCCAGGATCTGATAGAGGAAAATTCACCGAGTTAAATTCTGGGGTTAGCTCGAAAATCAGAGAGTATTCTAGGAATATCTTTAAGAGGTCAGAGTGAAAAACGCTACAAGGAAACATGTTGGGCGAGGGATTAAAACTCAATGTACACCCAGAGGTGACAGTCGTAGAGGTTAAGGAGAACGCAGGGCCACACTAGAATTGTTCTGAGTCAGAGCAGGTAAATAAAAAAAAAACGATATAACGTGAGTCATCTCTCTCTCACACGCAAGGAAACATGATTTTTTTTTTGTGTAAGAACAAATTAAACAACGCCAAGTCTCCTCTCACATGAAACTAGGTTCGAAAGCGTGATGCCCTACGTCAAGGGGTTTCGTTTCACCCAGATCACCAAGGAAAAGGAAAAATATCATACCTCGAACTACAACATCCGAGTTGGGGGTCACGAGATTCTTCTCTCTGCGGGAATCCTAACGATGTGTTCTGATCCAAAAGCTTGGTCGGATGCAATATCCCGATCTCCACGATAGAGTTGGGAAGCAATGTGAGATTGGTTACACTGTCGAGCCTTGAGGAGCCCACGCAATGAGAGTAAGTAGATCAAGGTCGCTCGACTGCTGCCTGTAACAATTATATCAAGATTTGGTTGGGTGGATTTAGCCGACGAAGTGATTTATCATTTAAAATTCAGAATTGTAAGATGATGTTTTCAAGGTAATAGTGGTAGAATGGGGTAATAGTCTCCATCAAGCGCCCCAAAATTATAGAGTAAAAGATCGGAGTAACCTCTTAAGTAAAAATTATCAGGTTTCCTCCAAGAAAAAGGATAAATACACCCCTCTCTCTCTATATATATATTGGAAAATCTATGATGAGATTTAAGGGAATTCCTTTCGTTCATAATAACTTTTATTTAATAATATTAAGGCAATATAAATCCTTAATATGGAACAGTAGAACAGTTTAAATTAAAAAGGTAGCAGCTCTAAAATAACTTCTTAATGACTTGATAAGAGCATTATCTTTATTTGAAGCCAGAAAATCACAAAATTGGCTTGGGTACGGCAGGGATGAAACAATCAAAAGCAAGATCAATCCAGGAAAACAAAAAATTCAGCGCAAGGGTTGTCTAGGAAGAGAAAAAATTCTTTAAGTCAACAGACGAAGGCATAAGGAGGGAATTTCTCACGGAGAAGCATCTAGAATAAAGTTTCTTAAACAATCTTAGAAAAATGTCAACCTTGAACAAAATTCCAAAAATGTGTATGCAAATAAATTAAACTGTAATTAAATTGAAACTAAATGAGTGCAATCTTAGATTAGGATTACCGCAACCGGATGCAGATAATCTGATGTCATTACTATGCACTTGCGTTTCCTCCTGTCTCTCGCTTCCTAACCATGCATACCTCACTAGTATCTCCCAACTAACTCTAGGGGTACTTTTCTTCCGCCTAAGCCCCCCGAGCCGCAAAGGGGCCACACACACAAACCAAAGAAAAGATAGCTCTCATCTCACCTTGCAAGGTCGATCTACCACTCTCTATTTGAGCTAGGTATCCCAATTCCCACAAGAAAAATCAGTCAATAAAAATCCGACAGCATAACCTTACGCATACTAGTTGTGTCATTTCCTCATCTTCCCCATTACTTTTATAGAGTTCTTCTTAGTGAAACTTTCCAATTGCAGGTTAAATTCATTTTATTAAAAATTAATTAGGAAAAACTCTACCTCATACACTTTTCACCCGATCCCTTAGTTGCACCAGATATTCATTTATTTAGTTTAGTTAATTTCCAAATTCCCTCACCCACCTAAAAGTGTTTCTAAAAATGCTCCTTGTTGTCCCTTTATTCCCTCAATTTCCTTTACTGACTGACGCCTTTCTTAAAGCTTAATTGAGTTTTATTTAGGAAAGTTCTCTACACTAGATTCCTTTCTATGTTTCACATTCCTTTTGCATTTAATTTCCCCTTTTTTGTCTAAGTTCCAAATTAGCATGTCTTTGCACATAAACAATAATTAATTCTTAGATAATTTATTTCTCCTTTAAATTCTTAATTTGATTTTTCTTCATCCCCATTTTATTAATTGATTAATTAATTATTTTGTTCTCATACCCTATTTAGACCTAGGCTTTAATTTCAACTATGCTTAGCATATTTTTTTTTTAAGGGAAATTTTATAATTAATAAATTTTACTCATATAACATTTATTTTAAGGCTAACCATGTCAAAATAAAATATTGTTTTCTAGGTACTAGGTTCATTGACTCACTAGTGTTAAAAATCCTAATGTGCCCTTCAAGACGCAGTACGGGATCCAAGGGTGCCACTCGCCTTTATCCATGTTTCATTTATGTGACGTTCCCTTCAAGACGCACTACGTGCTCCAAGGGTGCCACTCTCCTTTTGAATGATTTTGGTAGACGTCCAACCCTTAGAGTCAATACTTCATCAGGAGACCTTATGGGAGACTAAGGACCTCTAAGGAATAAGGACCCTACCTTATTGCGCGATCCTTAGAATCTTCGTGATCGACTGTCTCAGTCCACCCTCACGACATCGTTGATCTCTTGAACTAGGTAATCGTTAACCTACAATTTGAGCCATGATGAGAGTTATAGTAGTTTGTGGCAGGGCTGCTGCCACACCTCTCCCTCAATATATCTAGTTGTTGTGCATGGCCCCTTTACTCCTAATGTGAGTCTGGTTAGAAATAAGTCGCCAGCCTACATCCATCAACAAAACATGTCAACGATCCATAAACAACATCATAATATACCCAGTGATATGTCACATATGCAATAGCATAAATACTCAAACCATATACAGTCCAACCCCTGACACGATCCAAAGTCCAAGGAGGTCCATCGATTCCATCAACATCCTCAATATGTTAAGAGTCTTGCACACTCAGGAGAAACCATTCAATAACACTTGTCTATACATAAATAACATAACAAGACATCATAATCCACAATCTCATCATCAAAATCCATAAGAGAAGCAGACAATCATATAATGAACCGGATCACTTGTACGCAAGTTACCTCAAATAATAAGTCACATCAGGTGCACATAAGAGGGGGATGTTACATACAACCCCTCTTGTTTTAAACTTCTTCCTGAAGTTTCATAGTACACAAGTGCAGAAATAAAGTATATGACAATATCTAAATGTCTATATATCAAACAAAAATGGAAACGGTTGGTGCATATAATATGTGTCCTTCCAGGTAGTCAAATGTCGCCTATAACTATCCTACTAGACCTTGACCTAATCAAATGTTCAATGTCATAACTGTCGAATGCGATGGTCCAGAATGTGGATTGGCTCCACTGTGAGTGCACCCTCGTCCGATACCTACAAAGAAATCATGTCAATCACATGTGTAGGATCACTAACATAATATCTTAATACAGATACATGAAAAACATCGTGCATACGCCTCAAAGAATCAGGCAAGGCTAGTCGATAGGCCACGGGCCCCTTCCTTTCCACAACCTTGAAAGGTCCCACAAACCTAGGAGAGAGTTTAGCACAATTTCCAATCTTGATCAAACTCTTGTGTGGTTTCACCCGCAAGAAGACTCGATCGCCAACTTCATAACTAAGAACAACGCGATGCGCATCGGCATAACTCTTCTGTCGATCCTGCACTTCCTTGATCCTTTGTATTATCATTTTCATTTTCTCTTCCATTTCTTGGCTTGCTTCTGGTCCTACCAGGACCCTATCCTCAAGCCAATCCCAACTCAAAGTCGATCACTCGTAAAGAAACTCAAATGATGCCATCTTAATGGTGCTTTGATCGTTGTTGTTGTATGCAAACTATACTAGTGGAAAGAACTCTTCCCAACGCTTCTATTGGTCCATCATGCACATACAAAAAATATATTCCAATATTTGGTTCATTCTTTTTGTATGCCTGTATGTCTCTGGGTGATAAGAAGTACTAAAATTAAGTTGGGTTCCCAAGGCCTCTTAGAAACTAGTCCAAAATCATCTGGTAAACATCGATCCTTAATCAGATATGATCCTTTTAGGTACTCCATGCAATATAACTATTTCACTGATAAATATTCTATCTATTTTTGGTGTCGGATATGTCGTGCACACATGGATAAAATGTGCACTCTTCGTCAGAGTGTCAACTACCACAAAAATCAAGTCATCCCTCCTTTCCATCAGAGGCAATCCAACAATGAAGTCCATCAAAATGACCTCTCATTTCAATTATGGAATAGCATGTGGTTGTAATAATCCTGTCTATTGGCTCATGGGAAAACCCAGGGTTCAACGCTTCAACAATGCACCAAAAAAATCCTAACTACAAGCCCCTTTAGAAACACCTACGAAGCAGTCAAAGTCTCACTCGAGGTAGAGGCAGCGGGGGTTATAGGACTCAGGTGTCTGTAACCAAGCTGGGACACATATCTGTGATTACAACACTTCGCAGGGTACTTAGGAACAATATATATTAATTCGTTCACATCGTAGATCAAACCCTAAGTATAATTCAGCATAATAATAATGACAAAATACACATCGCACTTACACTACTACATATGGGCGAATTATTCCATGAAAAATTTCCACGCTTCCACTAGTTTCATCATTTTTTTAAGCATGGCAGGATTTTCATGGATATTTCCATGAAAGTTCGTCACAATATCCACAAAAATCTTAATTTAACCTAGTCGGGATTTTCGTTGCTATAGCGACGAACTTTCGTGGAAATAGCGATGAAAATTTTGCCTATCTCATTGGTCGGTGTTAATGGCTAGTTGACTATTCTATCTATATATACATGAATTTAAGAGACTTGGCGACACAATTGCTATAGTTGCGACATTGTTCTTGGCTTTTGTTTGAGCTGTTTAATTTTTCCGTCACCCACCGGTTCAAGAAATCCAATTCTCGATCTACATAGCTTGGATTTTGAACTTGCAAGGTTAGTATGTTATTTTTTATTGATGTAATCATTTAACTTGTATTTTTTTTTTCAAATGTCCAAATTGCACTCCCAGAAGCCATAATCCTGGAATTCAGGGATGAGGAATGGATACAAAACATTGACTATGAGTAGATCCCCTTCATATGCAAGAGATGTCACAAACATGGACACCTAATCAGAGAATGTATGACCATTAAAAAACAAGAAGCGAAAAACACCAAACTACAACAGAATGAAGATGGGTTTATAAAACTAAACCACAGGAACATAGCTAACAAGAAACAAAGTAAAACCCCAATAGGGAGCAACCCAGAGGCCATGAATAAAGAAGAAGGACAAGACAAGAACAACAAAGAGGAGGAAGGAGAAAAGGAAAAAACAAAAGCTAAAGAAGCTAGGGAAGAAGCTACAAATGAGGATACAGGTAGCCCAAGAAAGGAGATGGGACAGGGAGGTAGTGTAACTCATATGGACAGAGAAACCATAGATACCCCCACCCCCATGCAGAAGGCATACAAAAACATGGAAATGACTCCAAGCGAGGTAGGAACAGAAGATAATGATCTCAGAGACATTGTGGAAAGGGAAGGGATCTATCTCCCGAACATATTGGACTAATGGAAAAGGCAGAGCATAGACAATGTACCAGCAGAGAAACTAGATCGCATCCAATACCTGTTCCTCCTAAGGGAGGAATCCAAATTCAGAGGTCTCAATTGCACACATGGGGATATATGGCACCTATGAATAAAAGTAAGCGAAGGACAACCACAACTCTTACCCAAGAAGACGAGAAGGAAAAAGGGTAAGAAATGAAACAACATAGCCCTATAGGAACTAGGAGAATTGCTGATAAACTCAGGTAAGATAAAAAATCTCTTTCCCAAATCTCCACCACATGTTTAAATGAAGATTATAACATGGAATATAAGAGGCATAAAAACCCATGAAAGAAGATAATTCTTAGAAATAGACTTAGGAAGGAACAACCAGACCTCTGTTTCATCGAACAGACAAAATGCATTGTAGAAAGAATGGAAACAATAGGAAACAAAAATTGGATCAAGTACAAGATGTTGGCTATAGAAGGACAGTAGATAGAAAGAGGAATCATCACCTTGTGGAATTCACAAGTGATGAACATAATAGCAGTTGAGGCTACCAGACATAGACTTTTGGTTAACATGCAAATCATTGGGAATATAGAGATGATTCTATGCACTAATGTGTATGGACCCCAAATGCTAGAGGAAAAGAGAAGAATGATTCTAGACTTAGAAGACCTAAAAACTCGCTCCAAAAACCTCCACTGGATCCTGGCAGGGGACTTCAACATCATCACATCAATTGCAGAAAAAAAAAAGAGGCACCAGGAGGTTGGATAGAGATGCGGAAGAATTCTCAACATTCATAGAAATAGCAGAGATGGTGGAGATCAGAACCAATAACGGACACTTCACTTGGAACAATAAACAGATAAATCAACATCAAGTTGTGAAACAACTAGACAGATTCTTGGTGTCAGAATCCATCATTATGAAGGGGTTAACCTTAGATTGAAGCATCCTTCCCTGAGGGGGCTCTGATCACTGGCCAGTCCAAATGGAATCAGACTTCCCAACCACCCGAAAGAATAGACCTTTCATATTTGAGAAATTTAGTATTGAACACCCTACCTTCAAGGAGAACACCAACTAGTGGTGGCGGGAGGAAAAACCAGAGCTAGGTACATGGATGTTCAAACTCTATAAGAAACTAAAGTACATCAAATATAAGCTTAGGGAGTGGAACAAGGAAATTTTTGGCAACATAAACCAAGAGAATAAAAATATTGAAGACAAAATGAGAAGACTCCAGGAAGTTTGCATAGCGAAGGGCTACACCGAGGATCAAAAAAAGGAAGAGATCCAAATGACCCAAGAATGGGAAGGAAGATTCCGGTAGGAAGAAATTATATGGTGCCAAAAGTCCAGAATCAGATGCCTAAAGGAAGGAGAGAGAAACACTAAGTTTTTCCATAGAACAACCATTTCCAGAAGAGCCCACAACAAAATCCTAAAAATTAAGGATCAGGATGGGATCGAGAGAAAATCCCACAGGGGGATTCAAAATACCCTGGTAATTCACTTCAATGGGATAGCCCAGGAACCCACCAAAGACCTAACGGAGGCCATCCAAAGATTAAGTAACACATCCACTATTTAGTCATCGAGGAAGAGAATAACAATCTAAACAAAACCATAGATAAGGAGGAAATTGATCAAGTGATCCAAGATATGCCCAACGGAAAAGCCCCAGGTCCAGATAGTTTCACAATGAAATTATTCAAAGCCTATTGGGAAGTGGTTAAACACAATGTTTATAGGGTGGTGGAGGACACTCGATGGTCGACCGCCATTCTAAAAGCATTAAATGCCACAATGATTACCCTAATCCCCAAGGTAAATGAAGCAAGGACCCATGACCGTTACAGACCCATATCTTTATGCAATGTGGTTTACAAGATAATCTCTAAATTCATATCCAGTAGCTTGAAACCCCTCCTACCCACACTGATTTCATAAGAGCAGGCGGGTTTTGCGGAAGGTCGACAAATCATGAACAACATCATCCATGCTCATGAGCTAATACACACCCTGAAAATCTAGAGGAGAGGGGGGATGATAATACAACTTGACCTAGAAAAATCCTATGACAAAATTAGCTAGCACTACATGGTAGAGACTCTGGAAGCCTCTGGGTTCACCCAACATTAGATCATATGGATCGTCAGCCTAGTCTCAATGACAAGTTTCTCTCTCCTAATAAATGGAGCCCCAACCAAACCCTTATGGCCTACTGGAGGCATCAGAAAAGGAGAACCACTATCCCCCTTCATGCTCATCCTGATGATGGAATGTCTTAGTTGAAGCATAAAAAGTGAAACAACAACCAGAGAAATTACAGGCCTCAAACCTTTTAAAAACTACCCGACTTCCACACACCAAGAGTTCGTGGATGATACCTTAATCCATGGCATACCCACGGTCAAGGAAGAAATTTTTTTCAAAAGGATATTTGAAGAGTTTTGGGAAGGCTTGGGAGCTGAGATCAACCATTCCAAATCGATGATCTACCTTTTCAACACCAACCCTGCAATCCAAAGGAACTTGGCAAATATTTTGGGCTTTGAGCACAAAACTCTCCCAACTAAATGCTTGGGCATCCCCCTAACAAACAGAGCTTACAAAATGGAAACTTGGGAAGGAGTGATCAACAAGCTACAAGAGAGGGTGAAAAATTGGAGGTACAGATCCCTCAACCTAGTGAGGAGACTGGTACTGACCAAGATGGTTCTACAAGCAATCCTAACCTATATGATGTATATATTTCCCGCCCCCAAAGGGATACTACAAAAATAAGGACCATCGAAAGGGAATTCCTATGGCGAGGAGAAAAAACTAAGAAAAAATGGGCCCTGGTGGTGTTGGAGAAGGTTTACAAGCCGAAAGGTAAAGGAAGAATGGGGCTATAAGATCCATAGGTAACCAATGAAGCCTATCGGGTGAAACTCTAGTGGAGATGGGTTAAAGAAACATCTACACCATGGGCAACCCTCTCGAAGGGTAAGTATTTCCTGGACATAAACGACCAAGACCAAATTCCTTTTATGGGCACTAGGGAGGGATCAACCATCTAGAACCTAGATTTGTGCAACAAGACCTGGGTCCACACACAAAACTTATGGGAAGTAAGGAATGGTAAAACAACCAGATTCTGGGAGGATTCCTGGTAAAAAGAACCCAAGATGGGTAATCTAGATAGGGAGGAATTCCAAGAGGATATGATCATGCAAGGAAAAACCAACATCCACCACTATTGGAAGCAAGAAATATATCAATATAGATGGATAATCTAGAATAATTTCAATTCCTAAACTAGTGATCGGACCAGAACCATCGTGAAAGACGTGGAGGAGGAAATGAGGAAAAGGAAAATTGCAATCTCAGAGGAAGAAGACCAATTAAGACGAGGCCGAAAAAATGACGATGAATTTAACTTGAAGGAAGCTCGATATTAAATTATGGACCAAGACCAAGAATACCCAACGCAACTATGGGATAAGCTCTGGAGCAGCCCCCAGTGGCCAAAAATTAAAATTTTCAAATTGTTAGTAATTCACAACCGAATTCTAACCTGGAAAAACCTAAGGAAAAGGGGTTTCATAGGTCCATCACGGTGCCACCTCTGCCACGCTAAGGAAGAAACAACGAATCATCTCCTTTATAAATGTATCTACACAATAGAGATCTGGGACTAGGCGACATGTATTTTTCGATAGTCCAATAGGACCCGAGGTAACATCTCCGCAACCATCAACAACTAGTATGAGAGTTACAACAAAAATGAAGAGGTGTTATGTTGGACTCTCATTTCGGGGATGATCATATGGACAATATGGAAATAAAGGAACCAACACATCTTCAAGAATGAAAGCCCTCTAGAAGGGAAAATCAAAGAAAAAATATTCTCCATGACAAGAGAAACAGTTCAAAGTCGCAACTACCAAAATGGGAAAGCACAACTCGTAGGTCAGGAATATAGATTCCTATAAGATTTTCACCTAAAATATGGGTGCAACCACACACAAATAGGACGACCACTGCAACTCCAACTAGGTGAGAACAACTGGAATCTCCCCCCAGCAGAGTTCCTTAAGTTGAATTTTGATGGGGCAACAAAAGGAAACCCAGGCATGACAACAATGGGTGGGGTTATCAAGGATAGTGGAGAAAACATAATCCAGCTGTACATTGGGAGTATGGGAAAGTCAACTAACAACGCAGCGGAATTCAGAGCCTTGGATATCGGCCTCAAAATTATAAGCTGCAAAAGGATGACAAACACCATCGTGGAAGGACACTCTACTTTGGTAATCAACATGGTGAAAAGACTCCAAAATGGCACCAGAGTGGGCAAATTTCAAAGACACTGGCTCTTGGCACACTCCCTACAAAAAATACAGGAGCATCTACAAAAGATGAACACTGTGGAGTTGCGCTGGGTACGTAGGTCAATGAATGGCCTGGAAAATAGAATCTCTAATTAAGGGGTTAACAAGGATGGTTCATAGTTAGACACCACATGGAGAAACATCCCAAATGGACAATTCAGAACAGACGGCACACAACTAGCAACAAAATACCATGACGGAAGCTTAAGTACAAAAGGTCACATCGAGAGGAGTGGTGCAAGGCCAATCGGTGGGCACGACGAATCCAGGAAGAATATTCATGGCCAACACCCAATTACAAGTGACAATTCAAAGATCATGCCACACAACAAATGGAGGTACGACCTCAAGGTCACATCAGTAGGAACAAATGCATGGTTAGTGCAGTGTAAAGTACAAATGGGACTCAATAGGCCATGAGTGACGTAGGACAAAATATGTTACCACACACCAGTAGGGTCACACCCCTTCCAAGAAAAGGTATGGTGAAGAGAAACGTTGGTTACACAACGATCAAGGGAAATGGATGGCGCATGGATAACAGATGGACTGTCATGGTCACACATACAATGACAGAGAAAAAGGACGGGAAGGATCACCTCTATGGGTAGACCATGATTGCAAGGGCGAGCCCTCAACAGGAGAATTTCCATAAGAGGTGAAGCACTAGGAATATATGTAGTCAATCCATAGGAATATTTCAAGGATGGGGAAAGCATCCCAAGATTCCAAGGGAACCTTCCAGGCATTGGTCGACCCGCAGGGTCAAGAGACCATCACCAGATGGGAGAAGGAAATCACAGCCAAGCACCAGGGAAAAGCCTGGGAGGAACTGAGCCAGGAAGTAGACTGGATAATGAACCCAGGGACCACACTTTCCAAGGAAACACTCTAACACAATACGATAGAGATGGCATGGTGGACAAAGATGTTAATAGGAAAAGTGAGCACAGAAAATAAAGATGCCAGCCAAAAGGGTAACAAGGCCCAAATGTTTTTTCTAAAATAAATCTTGAGTCACCTCAGTGACTTGGACGTTAGTACTAAATGAATTGCAGAGGACCAAAAGAATCAGAAGGAGAATATGGAGTGAATGGATTACCAATTCCACTTATACTTGCGCTATGTTCATCATATGGACATCACACCTACTGATGGGAATGGAGCACCAACCCGGATCAGGAAGACCCACACAGTGGCCCAATGGGAGGAGAGAAAGGACAAGGATAAAGATGGAAAGAAGAATCTCATAATCCTGGACTAGCACCGGGAAGCAAAAGTTTAGGAATATTACTAGTTCAGTCTTAATTATTGTCTTGTGTTTTTCTCGTTTTTGTTACGATTCGCTTGTCAAAACTGAATATGATGGGATTGGATCGGTTTCCCAATGTGGCTGTCCAACCATACCACTATGCTATCTCAAAGAATGCAACTCCAGAACCCCTGGGTTGGTTTCCTTTTTGGCAGACCAGGGAGCTCTTCTTTTTGTATATTAGTCTTTAGTAATACAGATACTCACACTCACTAATACAAAAAGAAAAAAAAAACTATGCGGATTCCAAATATATAATTTAAAAAAAATAAAATTATTTTTTTAATTTATTTTTGTCTCAACATATATCGAAATCTTAAAATACAAAAATATTGTATTCCTCCTATAATTTTTGTCACCTTACCCACTTTTAAGAGAATGTATTCATTGCACTAGTACAGATCGAGATATACAATCTAAAAAAATATTGTTTGATTATTAAGACCCTCTTTCCCTGCACTAATGCATGGCCTTATAATTCCAAGGATACAATGAATTTCATTATTTGAAAAAATATAAACTTAACATTATGAATTTTGAAAAATTAGTCGTGCACAAGAACCATGCATTCTCTACCATTGTAAAAACAAATTAAGAAAATTCCATCCTTTAGGTACTCAACCACTGAACATATGCATTATATTTTACATGAAATATAACATAGTATTGTTAGAAAAAACTGAAACTTTACATAGTCATACAAAAATTATATAAACAAAATTTGATATTTGGAAAGTTAATTCAACTTCCTACATTTCATCTTTTTATACCACATTCAAATTCATTGTGAAAGTACCTTGAATCATCCCCCCAATTTAAGAGATTATTGTTTTTCCATGTTTGCATTTCCACTAACACGTCATGAGGGACCATCATTAAATTGCGCGCATCCATAAGTCAACTCATTGCATAACCTTCGGTGCATTTAAATTAAGAGTCCTTAGGGCTTCTAGTTGAGGGAAATATTACTAGTTTTTAACTGCGTTTTCCAAATTCCTATTATAGTCATAGTTTTAATTTATATTCTAGCTTATAATTCACATAGTTATTTTGTATTTTAACACATGTTTTAATGTAATACATGAACAAAATTTTGGGTGACATCCTATATGATATTCTTTAGAGTACACATGAAATTGTTTATCTGTAAGGATGCAATTCCAAGATCGACTAGGTATCCTTTCAAAGGAAACACATCAACATGAGATGTGTAACATCCCCCAAAATAAATTATTTTTAAATCTGAAATTGCTTAGGAAATTATTTTCGTTTTTGGTAAATTCGAAATTGGAAAAATTTTCCCATTTATGAAAATTATGAATTTTGAATTTAGTTAATTGTAATTAATTATTATGATTGTTGGGCAGAGATCTGATTTGACCCAACTAACTGCTTGACTATGACACTTGTATGAAACAAAACATTTTATATTTATTGTTGATGGACAAATGCAAAAACCAGGTTAAAATCAGCTGACCATGATTCCATGAGTGGGGAACATGTTGGAACTACCTCAAGGTTGATTATTACAAGTGGAAAATTAGGAATTTGTCCATTGGCGGCCCTTGGAAATCAAGGATTTCGAAAGATGCAAAAATTCCCAAAGGGGGAAACGACCTAGGTGCAAAATGCTTTGGATATATAGCATATGGGAGGAGGTAGGACGTTGCCTACTATGTTGGGGAAAATAATTATCTTTTTCTTTTATGAACACTTCTTTCTGAGTGTGAGGCAAGGAGAAGTTACTTCAATTGAAGGACTATTGTTGAGGAGAAGTTATGAGTTTGCCTTCATGGATTCATGGTCAGGCTAGTGGGAGAAAGGGACAAGTGATTTGGTTGTTCTATTCTAAGGTTGGGAGGAACATGGTTGTTCCATTTCTTATTCAACAACTATTCAGATATGTCAACCTACTCTTTTCTATGGTTGAATGTTATATGGTTTAATAAATGATAGAATGCATCTGTTTAATTTTGGATAGAAGTATTACTATGGATGAACATCTGATTGAATGTTGTTAGACTTAAGAACTGACATAATGCCTCTAAAACTAATTCTGAATGAATTATCTCTATTGATTAGACTGCTAAGAGAATGATAGTTTCATTTGATATACTAGCTGAAAGAGTACATCTGGTTAAATTCTGGAAGAATTTGTTCTGTAGATTAGATCACTATTGTAATGGGATAAACCTCACAATTAATTGTATTTTATTGAGTAAACTATCCATGTGGGTAATGTGGATGGATCCTAATTATGTAGATATACATGAGTGCTTATATTTTTGTAGGTAAATACCTAGAGCCATAGTATTTAATTGGGATTTTCATCCATATACATATTAAAACCAGAATCATGATGAAACTCTATGTATGACGTGAATCACGATATATATATATATATATATATATATATATATATATATATATATATATATATATATATAT
>JZKD02S1674576.1:429256-445160 GCA_000966675.3 Picea glauca
TATATATATATATATATATATATATATATATATATATATATATATATATATATATATATATATATATATATATATATATATATATATATATATATATATATATATAATTATAGTTGGTAACTGTGCAGGACGATTTTTTTTAATTGCAATAAACATCTAAAGATTTACCCCATAATAACTTCAATGCTAGGTACATGAGGAAAACTGAGTACGTCTTCCCTATTTATGATTTTACTAACAATACAAGAATGTACAGATTTGGTTATTCATAAAACAAATTCTACGTTCTGATATAAGTTAACACAAGAATAAAAGTTCCATAAGTTCAAGAACAATGGACATATAATCTGGAGACATACAAATTTCGTAGGCATATAACTAATTCTGAAATTTCGTAGCTATATGAATAACTAGAGAAAATTGTTCAAATTGTTTTATAAGACCAAAGTAATCCCGAGAGGAGATATAGAGTAAAACTTCAATACATGAATATATCTTAATACCCAGATACAGAGTCCTAAGTACAAACACATCTATTATACAGGAACAAATATTTTGAAATGGAAATTATTTTTAACCATGTCACAGTAAGAGGATTGACACTTACGTCCCTCTAAGAAAATGGAATGTAGAAATAACCAATTGCGTAGGAGCCTAGTACAATTGCTTCCCACGATAATTGTATGCTAGAACTAAATTGTCTCATTCGATAGAACCTAATATAATAATTTATTTAAGAGCACAGTAAATAGGAACTCGAATACCTCTTGCACCAATTGATGTCTTGGAATCTGAAGAGGTCAAAAGCACCCAAATCCTGTAGAAAGACCAAGAAATTTTATTAGAATAGTGTCAACTAACAGAACAAAAAAAATGCAAAAAAACTACGCAGATGAATTTTTCAGACTATACTTAGCTGGTGGATTCGAGAAGTAAATGTCGTCCTTCCTCCTTATAACCATGGAAAGGTGGCCATGGACCCAAAGGGGTGGAGAGGGATAAGAATCACCTGATGGGTACCCTCGCAGTTAAATAGGGCCCCATCATTAGATTGTAGCAAACAAATTTGGATTCATTCGTTTGAGAAAGAAAATGAATAATTATATACTAGACAAGCGTAACTAATAAGGACTGTACACTGCAAAACATGAATTGTAGGGTCACCCATTTGACCATAGAGTAAGATTTCCTAATTAATTTAATCAGTTTGGAAGAAAAAAAATGAAGTCACAGATAGAATCCTGGGAAAATGGGAGTTCTTCCCTTGAAGAAAATTTAAAATAACAATAAAACATATTTAGACATCCAAGTCTGCAGGACCACAGGCGAGGGTAATCCTCAGCCAAACTGGAGAGCTTCGGGGTAAGGATACAACACAGGAGACTGAAAAATGTAATTCATACTTATATATTTATATGCATTGTAGAATAATAAGAGTAATTGTATTATACACATCATACTTATAGCCTAGAAGATATGACTCATTAAATATATCTGGAGTAAGGGGTCATGAAATTTAAACTATATCACAGAGATTTATCTCTTAGCTTCAAAACCTTCCTTCATAGATTCATTGGGAATGCAAAGAGTATGTTATAGGTCAAAGTGGCACGGGCTTATTCAGGTAAGAAGATACCCTAATCTTACAGTGGACAGGGTTATAGAGGAAACACATGATGCCAAATCTAAAACAAAAAAAAGAAAAACAAAAAAAACCTTGGCAAGCACCGAGAGATGTACCTTAGGAAGCTAGAATAGATCAAAAACTTTAAATACATAACTATGTGATTTTTCACGTGACTGTAACTGAAAGGAAACATAAAATTATGAAAAGCTTAAGGTAAATGGCCTTTCACATGGTCGAATAATCCAATTATGCACTAAGGTAGAAAAACCAAGAAAGAAAACTCACGCAATATACAGTCAATACCAAGAAACAAAAACATACATTGTCGAAGCAACATTATCCCCAGAGGGATCAGATAAAGGACTACCTTCTATACCAAACAATGGTAGACCAACCATTCATGCTTTAGGAATCTTTCCAAAAATATTGATATACATAGAAATTTTTATTATAACATAAAGGGTTTCAAATCTATTAACCAAAAGATCTTACATCGCTTAGGGAAGTATATAGTGGTTGTGGTCCGCCAAACGTATTCCCACCAGAGCAAGCCAACATCATAAGAATTGGAAATACCATAGAGAAATAATCAGTAGCCAGGGTAACCTCGAATGTAGTCGTAGGATACACAAAGCCAATATCAAGAATGAAACAATAGCCTCAGGAAAACCCTGTCTACTAGTCCAATGACGATTAATGACGAACTATACCTAAGCACAGTGGTTAGGGAAAGGTGGAAAAATTTCAGAGGAGCACATTAAAATACACGATGGTCCCAAGGAGGTGTGTTACAGAATGCCTTAAATGCTTTTTGCAGAGATCATTGTGCCGCCCCCCCTGCCTCAACAAGTTTTGCACGACCTCCCAGTCTTAGGATCGTTCTACCCTTCAGATCCACAGCTCCTTATACAAAAACTCCACCTGCCCCTGTAAGTTTCACCTCAATGTGAGCTTTCATCTCTATGTGGCCATCAAGCACGACCACGACCTTTTCCCGCGGTGATTAGCCCTGGCCAATCTTTGGTCCATGTGACCACTTCTTCATATGACCACAGTCTTCTTCGCAACTTTCAACTCCGTGAGCCCCGACTCTTAGTCTTCGGGATTCCCGAAATGTCGAATCCCAGTATCCTGAAATGCCGATACCTAGATTTCTCCTCCGAGAATTTCTTTTCTCCGGCTCTTCGCATTTCATGATTTAGGAGTTTCAATTGCCAAAGTTCTCGGTTCTCTATAGAAGAATCCACGAATTGACGATTTATGAAATCCCGATACCCGGTGTGACCATACCCTCACTCTCCTCTATGTCATATTTTGCAACTTCGGGATTTTCATCCCCGAAATCCCAGATTCCCTGTCCTCAGGATTTTTGAAATCCCGATACCCGGTATGCTAAAAAACTCGTAACTTTGTTTTGTGGCCCGATGTTATTCCTTCAGCGCTTTCGGGTTATCGCATTTCAGGATTTCGCGACCCCTGTTGCAAGACCTCTACTCCTTCGAGTTCCCAGTACCCGAAGTACCGAAATAGTCCTTTCGCGAATTTTCCCCGATGCCTTGATCATTGCCACGTGTCCTCCTACTTGGATGATCTCGATGCTGATGGTGTTTCAGGACTCTGTGACCCTAATGACACTATTCACTGGTCTTTCAAACTCCCGGTATGCCAATTACCCGATAGTTCCCCAATCTTCGCCACGTGTCCTCCACAGATGGACGGTCCTGATCGCTTCGGGACTTCGCTAGTCGTGAAGCCGAAAGACTCCTCTACGTTCAACTCTTCAATGTTTGAATCCACAAAATGCGAGGATCTTGTGACATGTGTCCTTTGAATGGACACTCCCAATCCGTTTGGGATTTCGCAAACTATGACCTCTTATCTCCCGGTCTCCTGTGCTCGAAACCTCTAAAGTTTCGAACCCTGAAATCCTGATGCCTCCGTCGTTTCGAGACTTTTCAAGTTCTCTCTTCTACTTGCGAGGGTTTAAAACTCATGCTCCTTTCAACAGATCCAATGGCTATCGGTTGTATGAGCTATATCTGACGACCCAGATCTATTACTTTCCACTACGCTCTCCTACTGCTTCCTGGACGTGAAACTTCAACGGTCCAGATCTTATATTCGTCTGATCCAACGATAGTTGTGCTTCCCTCCTTGTGAGTGCTCTATTTCTTCTTGAACCCTGGAAGAATTCAACTTATCAAATACCTCAGCCTTTGCTCTTGTTGCTACGAATCCTATGACTTCATCTTCTGTCGGCGTTCTTGAACCCGCTGACCTTCCTGAGCTTCCTCAGACTCAAACCCTCCAAAGGGTCTCCTTTCGACCTCTGCAACCTCTCAGCTATGGCCTGTCCATGAAAGCACTCTCCCTCCTAAGATTTATTCTCTTTGAATCCTCAAAGGATTATTTTACCTATGTGCTCCTTGTAGGTCTCTGTCCCTCCAAGACTTTGCTTTCTCTGAACCCTTGAAAGGATTACCGACTCCTACACTCCTTGTAGAGTCTTTGCACACATGAAGGTGATATCTGTCATAAGCTTGTCTGCTGCTCAGACCTCTAAGGGACTTCAACCTTTTTCTTTCTCCCTCATATGGAGAATCTGATGCCCTCTTGGTAGTCTCTTGCTCAAGAAACTCCTTACCGAGTCTGCAGGGTGTTCAACAACCCTATGAAGATCCTCTCCCGGACTCTTTTCTGTTCCAGAACTCAAAAGAGTTCTTTCCTATGTTCTATATGCACATCCACTCAATGTCCTCCTAACAGAGTTTCTCCTCACAGAATCCCACAATGATTCTGTTTCCATTAATGAACTCAAACCAGAGTTATGTTGTGCACTCGAGCTCCTGCTCAATGCCCTCCTAACATATCTTCCAGAATCCTCAGTGATTATGATATCTCCTTGAAACCGCAATAGAGTTCTCCTCTGCTCTTTGTGCCTGTGCTCAATGCCCTCCTGGAAGATATCTATAGAATCCTCAGTGATCTATTTCCTTCTGAACTTGAACCTGATTTCTTCTCCTCAATGCAACCCGTGCATTTTCTCAATGCTTGCCTGGCAGAGCTCTTCCAGAATCCCACAATGATTCTGTCTTCTGTTGTATTCTCCTCTACACAGTATTACCTCCAAGGTATTCAACAACCTTGATGTTTCTCCCTGAGTTTAAGACTTCGACTGGTGCACCCTCCTGGAGTGTCTTTGTCCAAATTCCACAGAATTGGAAGTGCACTCTATGTACTAGCTTTCAGAACCCGCAGTGTTCTATCACGCCCTCTTGGCATGAAGCCTCAAAGATCCCCAAACCTAAAATCAAAGAACCCAATAGATAGAAGAACCTATTTTTCCCTGCAAATTCATACTAACACACATCTACAACATATAATGAACACACATAAAGACATTCATACAACCACAAAATAATATGCAGGAAAAATTGTTGTTTATATTAATATGAAATGCATCTTTTTACAATGTGTTCTTGAGCTCAGAATTTGATAGAGTCTCATCTCCTTCTCCCCTCTCTATTCACGCAAAACTCTCCTATCTCTATCTCTACGCTACTTACTCACTAATATCTCCCAAAATAAGATCTAAGATCCTTTTACATGAGGGGGATCTTCGATCTCTTCCCTCCATCCTCACCAACTCTCATTCAATTACATTAAATTTTCATTGAATGGGTTGTCTAGTCCAAATCGGAGCTAGATTCATCCTTACAACCATTAAAGGCTATCTACATCTAAAGCCTGCATATAGGCACGACCTTTTGGCTCTAACATCTTTACAAATATTAAATGCCCCTCATTCAAATTAAAATATGAGAGGGTTGGTGCCTCTCTTCCTTGAATGCATGATTTGAATGCGCTGAGTGGGCTGGTTGGCTGGTGCATGGCTGGCTTGGGATCGATGCTCCTGCATTTGTTCATTACACCATTAAGATCGTATCCATGATAATCTCACCTCAAACCATGAAAAATCATAACGACAGACAATTTGAACCATAGTTTTAGTCTCTGCCTCTAGTTTAGTTGGAGTTCTATTACTTTCATCAGATTTGTTAAACCTTATGACAGGATTAGTCCGGATGGGAATGAAAGTTAAGAAGGAACGAGTAATATACAACTAACCATTTAGTTACAGTATTCCAATCTTAATACTTGCACATACTAGCTGTCATACTGATATTAATTCGATCATTAAGTGTTTGTCACTTAAACCCGAGGGAATTAATTTATCACTTCAAAATTTAGGTTGTTTATACTTTGATACCTTTCCCATAATATGCCTTACTTGCGTGATCAGACGCATAGTCTATGGTCGGTGTATATAAATATTTCAAATAGTTTTGTTTAGGTCAGAAGTATAGTCTATGGCAAGGATACACACACACACACACATATATAGTTTCTTTTGTTTATGTATTAGAATATATCCATCTCCCTTGAGATTAAGTTTAGATAAAGTCATTTAATCACCTTTGATAAAGGATTTGGTAAGTGTAAATGGTGGAAAGAAAGAAGTATTTAGTCACCTTATAATGTAGCAAGAAATGCCTGACATGTAATGGACGCGGTAATTAAGTTTAATGTCCCTAAGGAATTTTATTTTTTTTTTGTGCCAAAATTAGGGAAACATTACATATGGTATTAGAGAAAAGGTTACAACACTTGGACCTTGAACAGGGCCAAAAAATTTACTTAGCACATATTTCTATCGATGTAAAACTAACAAACCATTGTTGTTACAAATATAAAACTCTTTTTTTGTTCTGTGTTAATCATGGGAGCCCAGGAAAAAGCATAAATTAGACTTGAGGAGAATCCTTAACAAAGACATCTTGAAGATCAAAGATAGAACAGTGACAGAATCTCACCTACCGAATTTCTGGAAACGATGAGAAATATCATTGTTGAGCTGTAGGTTTTCAAAGAAGACAATGAGAAACTGAAAAAGGAACAATAGGAACAACAGGAAATAAATGAAGTTATGTTTTGAAGTATAGTGACAAAGAAAATCCCAAAGGACGATAACCAGGAAGAAGAAGTCAATAAAAGGGCCTCCAATAATTCTGGTCCTGAAGTAGAAAAAGGGGATAAATCATCTGAAGGAACACCATCAACTGAAGATAAAACAAAAAAAACTAGAAGAAGGAAACATGTAGATCACCTTAAGCGAGAGTTTAAGAAAATCAAATCATCTACCTTTGATAGGGAATCCAGAACAAGGGAGGAAGCTGAAGCATGGTTATTCGACATCAGGAAGTATTTCCAGATATACAACTATTCTAGAAATATGAAATGGCCATCTATACTCTGAAAGGGAAAGCCAACATTTGGTGGCAAGAGCTGAAGTTGGCCAAGGGTCTAAAGGAAAAACAAATGGAATGGTTAGATTTTAAGAAATACTTTAAGAAACAACACCTACCTAAAAGTTACTATGAAATAAAAACCAAAGAATTTTATGAGTTGTGACTCGGTCAAATGGCTATGGAAGATCTGATAAACAAGTTCCTAGAGTTACTAAGGTTCATTCCTTATATCTGGGAGGACAAAGTGAAAATACAACAGTTCCTAAGTTGTCTACCACATTCCTATAAGGACATAATTGAATTTGATAATCCTAGGTCCTTGAGTAAAGTATTCAGGAAAGCTCGAATGTGTTACGACCAATACAAACAACACTCATAATTTCCAAAGGCTGGGAAAGATAATAAACAAGACCGAATGAACTAGTGGAAGAAGGGATATCAGCCAACTCCTTATCGAAACAGAACAAAAAGTTTTCCAAGGAAATAATTTTACTCCAACAATCAGAACACCCAATGAAGTGGTGAACTAGTAAACCTGGGGACAAAGAAGTTCGGGGAAATCCCCCGGGAACCGTTAAAATGCTAGGAATGTGGAGAACCTCACTTAAGGAGGAAATTCCCATGTTTGACTTCAGTAGCCAAAACTACGGTTCACAACCTGCAGGAAGCCTCTATGATGGGAGAAGTGGGTAGAAGCTTGCATCGGATAGATGCAACCGTGGATGTCCGACAAGATGAACACCAATCCTCTGTGGTGGAAATTGAAGGTAATATCAATAACACTCGTATTTTTGTTTTAATTGAACCTAGAGATACATTGATTTATATCGTTCCTGGTATAGTGGAGTCAAATAAACTTAAGAAAACAAGACATGCAAAATCTTGGCTGGTACAACTAGCAACAGGAACAAAAAGAAAAGTAGTCAACTTTATTTCTGATTATGAGTTCAGTTTAGGTGGTTATAACATAAATAGAAATTTGAACGTTCTACCGTTAGGGTCTTGTGATTGAATTATCAGAATGGTTTGGTTATAAATACACAAATCAGTGTTATATTTTTATGAAAAATCACTCAAGTATAAAGACGAAAATGACACTTCTAAGATAGTTCAAGGTATACAAAAACTAATCTCAGTTAGACAGATTTCATAAATGCAATTCAAGAAATGCATGAGAAAGGGTTGACAAGTTTATGCCATCCAAGTAACAAACCTGTTAGAAAAAAAAGATAAACTTAACTTGGAGCATTTTGTTGTCTTGCATGATTTCAGAGATATGTTTGTTGATGAGATACCTGAATTACCCCCAAGGAGGGAGATAGAGGGAGAATGAGTAAAAGATAAACTTAACTTGGAGCATTTTGTTGTCTTGCATGATTTCAGAGATATGTTTATTGATGAGATACCTGAATTACCCCCAAGGAGGGAGATAGAGGGAGAATGAGTTTGTCGGAATTAACAGAACTAAAAATTCAACTACAAGAATTGTTGGACAAAGAATATATCCAACTCACTGTTTCACCATGGGGAGCACCAATCCTGTTTGTGAAAAAGAAATACAAAACTATGAGATTATGCATCGATTACAGACAATTAAACAAAATGGCGATTAAGAACAAGTACCCCTTACCTAGGATAAACGATCTGTTCGATCAAGTAGGTGGGGAAAATATTTTCTCGAAATTAGATTTACGATCTGGTTATCACTAGGTAAGGATAAAATATGAGGACATAAGTAAAACAACTTTCTGAATGATATATGGACATTACAAATTTGTTATTATACCTTTTGGACTCACTAATGTGCCAACCATGTTTATGTGTTTAATGAACAGTATTTTCAGTCAGTACTTGGACAAGTTTGTGTTGGTATTTATTGACAATATTCTAGTATATTCTAAAACAGAAGAAGAATGTCAAGAGCGCTTAAGGATAGTTCTGCAAACTTTAAGGAAGCACAAACTATATGCTAAATTCGATAAGTGTGACTTTTATCATAAGAAAATATAGTACCTAGGACATGTAATATCTGCAGAAGGCATTGTAGTTGACCCTGAGAAAATAAGAGCCATCATGGAATGACTGATTCCTAAGGACATAGAGGACATCCTGTCATTCATGGGAATCATCAGATATTACCGCATATTTATAGAGGGATTTTCCAAAATTGCATAGCCTATAACATCATTACAAAATAAGGGAACCAAGTTTAACTGGTCACATAAATGTCAAGACGGTTTCAATCAGTTAAATAAATTGTTAACAACCGCACCCATTTTAAAGGTAGAAAATCCGAACAAAGACTTCACCGTCTATGTAGACACGAGTAAAGAAGAACTAGGTGGTGTCCTAACTCAAGAAGGACACGTTATTTGTTATGAGTCTTGAAAACTAAAGGAACATGAACAAAACTACGTCGCTCATGACTTAGAGTTGGAAGTTGTAATACACACCTTAACGATGTGGCGACAATACATAATGGGTAGGAAATTTCTATTATTGATGGATAACAGTGGTGTGAAATTTTTGTTTAGTAAGTTGGACCTTAATGCAAGGAAAGCAAGATGGCTAGCTTTCTTGAGCAAATTTGACTTTGAGGTAAGACATATCAAGGGTAAGGAAAACAAGGTGGTTGATGCCTTAAGAAGAAGAGTTCATGGGTTGTTTGAAATAAACATTAGCAGGGCAGAAAGTGATCTTGAACATAGGATAAAGGTCGCAGGTAATAACAATGAAAATTACACTAAAACAGTGGCATAATTTCATAACTCTACAGAAAAGTCAGACAAAACAGATCTGAGTTTGGACATAAATGGTCTACTATGATTTAAAAATAGAATATACATACCAGATTCAACAGAGTTAAAGTTAATAGTTTTGGATGAGGTTCACAAGAAACCGTATTTTGGTCATCCAGGATACCAGAAAACGATAACAACACTAAGAAAGTTATTTTATTGGCCTAATATGAAGGGAGAAACATCATAATACTTAGATCAATGTCAATATTGTGAATAGGTAAAGGTCGAACACCAACATCCAGCCGACCTGTTGCATCCCTTACCAGTGCTAGAATGGAAATGGGAGACTATATCACTAGACTTTATTACAGGTTTTCCTAGAACTCAAAAACATAATGATTAAATTATGGTGGTAATCGATAAAATTAGTAAGTTTTCACACTTTATTCCTATAAAGTCTACTTTTAAATCCATTAACATCACTAAAATATTCATGAAAGAATTTTTTAGACTACATGGTATTCCTTAAATGGTGATTTCGGATAGAGACATAAAATTTACATCTGCTTTTTGGAAAGAATCATTTGCAGGGTTAAATACTAACTTGAATTTCAACACGATTTATCATCCACAAACGGATGGGAAGACTAAACGAACAAACCAAATTGTAGAAGACATGATCTGCATGTACGTAAGAACAAAACCAAGCAAGTGGGAAGACTACCTGCACTTGGTAGAATTTTCATACAACAATGGATACCAAACGTCGACTAAGATGAGCCCTTTCAAAGTACTATACGACAGAAAGTGTACGAATCAGATTAGATGGGATAAGCCAGTTGAAAGACTCATGGTAGGACCATAGATGCTCCAGTAAATGGAGAGCATGGTAAGAAAATTACAACAGAACTTAAAAGAGGCATAGGACAGACAAAAAAGTTATGCAGACCAGAAAAGAAGACACTTGGAATTTCAAGTGGGAGACCATGTCTATTTAAAAGTCAAAGCCCAAAAAATATCACTAAATCTAGGGAACTGTGCCAAATTAGCACCCAGGTTTTGTGGCCTTTTTGAGATCTTAGCTCGAATTGGACCTGTAGCATACCAACTTGCACTCTCTACCAATCTAAAAATTCATAATGTATTCCATGTTTCTTTGTTAAAGAATTATGTTCATGACCCTACTCATATGATCGATTGGAACTTGGTGCAGGTGGAACCAGAAAGTGAGTTCCAAGAGGAACCTCTACGCATTCTGGACAGGAGAGAAATATCACTTCGGAACAAAGTCATCGCCCAGGTAAAAGTGCAATGGAAGCACTTTAGCCCTGAGGAGGCCACTTGGGAGTTGGAGGGATATTTGTAGAAATCTCATCCAACCCTGTTCCAAGAAAGGAAGGAACACTGAGGATAGTGTTTTATTTAAGGGGGAAAGGATGTAACATTCCCAAAAATGAATTATTTTTAAATCTGAAATTTCTTAGGAAATTATTTCCATTTTTGGTAAATTTGAAATTGGAAATTTTTTGCCATTTATGGCAATTCTGAATTTCGAATTTAGTTAATTGTAATTAATGATTATGACTGTTGGGTAGAGATATGATTTTACCCAACTAACTACTTGACTATGACACTCATATGAAACAAAATATTTTGTATTTATTGCTGATGGGAAAATGGAACAACAAGGTTAAAATCAACTGACCATGACTCCATGAGTGGGGAACATGTTGGAACTACCTCACGGTTGATTATTACAAGTGGAAAATCAAGAATTTGGCCATTGGAAGCCCCTAGAAATCATGGATTTGGAAATATGTGAAGATTCCCAAAGGGGGAAGATACCTAGGCACAAAATGCTTTGGATATATAGCATATGGGAGGAGGCAGAACATTGCCTAGTATGATGGGGAAATGAATTATATCTTGGTGTTATGAACACTACTTTCTGAGTATGAAGCATGGAAAAGTTGTTGCAACTGAAGGACTATTGCTGAGGAGAAGATTTGATTTCTCCCTCATGGATTCATGGTTAGGCTAGGGGGAGAATGGGATAAGTGATTTGGTTGTTTTGTTCTATGGTTGGGAGGAACGTGGATGTTACATTTATTATTCGACAACTTCTCAGATATGTCAACCTACTATTTTCTGTTGTTGAATGTTATATGGTTTAATAACTGATAGAATGCATCTGTTTAATTTTGGATAGAAGTATTACTAGGGACATAAATCTGATTGAACATTGTTAGACTTAAGAACTGACAGAATGCCTCTAAAAATAATTTTGAATGAATTATCTCTATTGATTAGACTGCTGAGCGAATGCTATTTTCATTTGATATACTAGTTGAAAGAGTACATCTGGTTAAATTCTGGAAGAATGTGTTCTGTAGATTAGATTATTGTTGTAATGGGATAAACCTCATAGTTAATTGTATTTTATTGAGTAAACTATCTATGTGCGTAATGTGGATGGAACTGAATTATGTAGATATACATGTGTGTTGATATTTATGTAGGTAAATACCCAAAGCCATAGTATTTAATTGGGATTTTCATCCATATACATATTAAAACCAAAATTAGGATGAAACTCTATGTATGATGGGAATCACGATATATATATATATATATATATATATATATATATATATATATATATATATATATATATATATATATAATTACAGTTTATAACTGTGCAGCATGAATTTTTTTAATTGAAATAAAAATCTAAAGATTTACCCCATAAGAACTTCAATGCTAGATACATGAGGAAAACTGAGTATGTCTTCCCTATTTACGATTTTACTAACAGTACAAGATTGTACAGATTTGGTTATTCATAAAAAAAAAATTGCGTTATGATATAAGTTAACATAGGAATAAAACTTCAATAAGTTCGTAACCATATAACTAATTCTGAAATTGCGCATCTATATGAATAACTAGAGAAAATTGTTTGAATTGTTTTATAAGACCAAAGTAATCTCGAGAGGAGATATAGAGTAAAGCTTCAATACATGAAAATATCTTAATACCCATATACAGAGTCCTGAGTACAAACACATCTATTATACATGAACAAAGATTTTGAAATGGTAATTATTTTCAACCATGTCACAGTAAGAGGATTGACCCTTACATCCCTCTAAGAAAATGGAATGTATAAATAACTAGTTGCGTAGGAGCCTAGTACAATTGCTTCCCACGATAATTGTATGCTAGAACTAAATTGTCTCATTCGATAGAACCTGAGATTATAATTTTTGTAAGAGCACGGTAAATAGGAACCCAAATACCTCTTGCACCAATCCATGTCCTGGAATCTGAAGAGGTCAAAGGTGCCCAGATCTTGTAGAAAGACCAAGAAACTTTATGAGCATAGTGTCAACTAACAGAATAAAATAATTCCAAAAAAAAAAAACGCAGATGAATTTTTCAAACTATACTTAGCCGGTGGATTCTAGAAGTAAATGTCGTCCTTCCTCCTTGTAACCATGGAAGGTTCATCATAGACTCGAAGCGGTGGATAGGGATAAGAGTCTCCTGATGGGTTGCCTCACAGTTAAACAGGGCCCCATCATTAGATTGTAGAAAACAAAATTTGAATCATTCATTTCAGAAAGAAAATTAATAATTATATACTAGACAAGAGTAACTAATAAGGAAAGTACACTGCAAAACGTGACCTGTAGGGTTTCCCATTTGACCACAGAGTAAGATTTCCTAATTAATTTAATTAGTTTGGAACAAACAAAATGAAGTCATGGATAGAATACTGAGCAAATGGGAGTTCTTCCCTTGAAGAAAATTTAAAATAACATTAAAACAAATTTAGACATCCAAGTTTGTAGGATCACAGGCAAGGGTAATCCTCGGCCAAACCCGAGAGCTTCGGGGTAAGGATACACAACGAGAGGCTGAAAACTATAATTCATACTTATATATTTATATGTGTTGCAGAATAATACGAGAAACTGTATTATACAAATCGTACTTATAGCCTGGAAGATATGATTCATTAAATATATCTAGAGTAAGGGGTAACGAAAGTTAAACTATATCACAAAGATTTATCTCTTAGCTTCAAAACCTTCCTTCGTAGAGTCGTTGGGAATGCGAAGAGTATGTTATAGGTCGACGTGGAACGGGATTAGTCAGGTAAGAAGATACTCTGATCTTACAGTGGATAGGGTTACAAAGGAAACACATGATGCCAACTCTAAAACCAAAAAAAAAAAAAAAACCTTGGCAAGCACCGAGAGATGTACCTTAGGAAACTAGAATAGATCGAAAACTTAAAATACAAAACTATATGATTTTTCGCGTGATTGTAACTGAAAGGAAACTCAAAATTATGAAAATCTTAAGGTAAAAGTCCTTTCACAGGGTCGAATAATATAGTTATGCACTAAGGTAGAAAACCCAAGAAAGAAATCTCACACAATATACATTCAATACCAAGAAACAAAAATATACATTTCCAAAGAAACATTATCCCCGAAGGGCTCAGATAAAGGACTACCTTCTATACTAGACAATGATATATCAGCCATTCGTTCTTTAGGAATATTTTCAAAAAGATTGATATACATAAAAAAAAAATATTATAACATAGAGGGTTTCGAATTTATTAACTAGAAGCTCTTACCTCGCTTAGGGAAGTATTCGGTGGTTGTGGTCCTCCAAACGTATTCCCACCAGAGAGAGACAACATCATAAGCATTGGAAATACCACAGAGAAAGAATCGGTAGCCAGGATAACCTCGAACGTAGTCGCAGGATACAAAGAGCCAACATCAAGAATGAAACAATAGCCTCAGGAAAACCCTGTCTACTAGTCCAACGATGAAGAATGATGAACTGTACCTAAGCACTGTGGTTAGGTCAAGGTGGTGAAATTTCAAAGGGGAACATTAAAACACACGATGGTGTAACATCCCTCTCTGGCGCACTGAACGAACTTATTCTTAGAGGACACTTGCTCGCAAGTGATCCGGATTATTATTCTATTAAAACATTTGATTTTGATTATGAGGCGTCATGGGTTGATGGCATGGTTTAACTGCATTGACATAGACAGGTGCTATTGACTCAGTTTTACTGAGTGTGTAGAATTTTGGACCTCAAGGATGCAGAGGCATCGACTGAATCCCTTTGACTCTGGATCGAGTCAGGGAGTGTACCATTGGGGTTTGATTGTTTTACTGTGTTATTAGTGCATCTGATTAGATGATATGATATGGATATGTTTTGACATGATTTGTGATGATGCAGGCTGACAATAGCTTTCCGACCAGACTCACATGTGGAGTAAAGGGGTCACGCACGACTACCAAAGATGTTGAGGGAGAGGTGTGGACAACAACCCTACCACAACCTACTAGCACTCCCTCTGTGGCTCGAAATGTAGGTTAACATTTACCTAGTTCGAGGGGACCCACGATGTCATGAGAGAAAACTGCGATAGTCGCTCACGATGATTCTAAGGGGCACGCAATAAGGCGGGGGCCTTATTCCTTAGAGGCCCTTAGTTTCCCACAAGTTCACCTGGCAGAGTATTGACTCCATGGGTTTTTGATGTCTACCAAGTCAGTCAAGAGACAAGTGGCACCCTTGGAGCACATGGTGCATCCTGAAGGGAACGTCGCGCAAGAAAAATGGAAAGAGGCGAGTGGCACCCTTGGAGCACATAGTGCATCTTGAAGGGCACGTCGTGCAAGGGAACATATGAGGCGAGTGGCACCCTTGGAGCACCTAGTGCGTTCTGAAGGGCACGTCACATTGTTTTGATAAATGAATGAACCTAGATGGCCTTAGGATGAACAATGTGATAAGAATTTTTGAAAACATTTTCCCTAATAAAATGTCGCCCATCACGAAAATTAAGGTCTAGGTCTAAATCATGCTAGTGGTAAAATTTTGTCCTTTTTATAAAAAAAAATTGATATATAAACATATATAGATATATAGATATATAGATATATAAAATTAAATTAAAAACAAAATAAATAAAGAGTATGATCTTCGTTAAATCTTGTAACACGGAGGGAGTAACAAATTTAATTTATTCAAAAATCTGTTGGAATAAAAAAAAAGGGGGGGGATATAATTGTTTTATTATTTTTGATATATTAATTAAATGAGAAAAGGGAAAAAGGGTTAATTTCCACACCTGCCTTTTTGAGTTCTAATTAAAAAGGGGAAAGAGGGAAAATCTAAAA
>JZKD02S1674576.1:464740-484624 GCA_000966675.3 Picea glauca
TTCTTTTTTAAAGACTTATGGGGAATCAATGATATCACAAGAAAGGAACATGATATCATATATTACTTAATAATTATGAGATGAAATAGAATTTGGTAAATAGTTATGCATGTGTGTTTAATAATATAGATTTTTTAATTATTATGACGAAAAGTTATAAGAGAGTGTTTATATAATTATAATAAAAAATATTAGAAAGTTACATTGAGTATTTTATATTAATATGATAAATAATAAAGTTTTATTTGTATTTAATTTTAATTATTTGTTTTTATATGAAGATTTTTATAAATTTGATTATTTTAATTTAAAAAGAATTATAAAAAAAACATATACTTAAATAAATTAATTAAATAAATCATTTGATTTAACTATTTTAAATTATTATGTATTTTTTTTTATATTAAATTATTATGTATTTTCTTATATTATTTTGGAAACTTAAAAAAAAAATAACTTTATAACTTTAATTCACATAATTAATAAATAAAACACATATTAGTAGATATCAATTTAATTTCTTCATTAGAATGGGCTGAAGGTGGATTTCCATGGTTAGATTTAACATGTATATATTTAGCCCTAACCTCGATTGATGCAAACTACCCTCATCCAATTTTTTATTTGTTTTTAATATGTTATCTTGGTAATAATATTTTTTGAAAAAATATTAATGTCATTTGCAGTGTCAAATTTGTATTCAATTATATGTTTATCATCTAAAATTTTTATTAAAATTAACAAGTCACTTTTCTTCTCAACAATTGATTCAATGTTCAACATATACTTTTAAATAAAAATCATGCTAGCATGATCTACATAGTAGTCTACCATAAGTATTGTTTTAAAATTATGTCTTGGAAAATTATATATATATATATATATTTTTTGGAAACAATAGGTTTTGAATAGGAAACATCCATGAGTATCCTATATATTTTTTATAAGATTTATGCTACTTATTTTAGTGTGGGAGCCTTCATAATTGTGGAAGAAAATTTAAATATAAGTTAGAGAATGAACTAAATTAAARATATTTTATGAAACTCAAAGTGTGAAAAAATCAACTCAAAGTATAGATTAACTCTACCACTTGAGATAAAAGATAAGGGGTTGGGTTTCATTCTCTGGAATTTACATTTGTAGAAAATCATTTAAAATGGGGGGTAGGATTTTTCCATGGATTAAACATTGTAGTTAGATAGAGGTTTTCTTAAAATTTAGATAGAAAGCTATGATATAATTTTAAAAGGGAGGTTTTATTAAATCTTGGATTAAAGATTTGTTAAAGTAACAAAAAATCCCAATAAGGTGAAAACATCAATTGAGTAAATAATGTCAATCAAGCTATAATTTATAATTAAAGATAAGAAAAGAAAAAAATAACAATAAAATTGTGAGTAAATAATGTCATTCAAGCTATAATTTATAATTAAAGATAAGAAAAGAAAAAATAACAATAAAATTGTGAGAATACTTGCATATATTTACTCTACCATTCTGAAATGAGAAAAAAAAATAAAAAATTGTATGGGATAAAATATTAATATGGAAAAGCAAGAAATGAAATATAATGGTCAATGAATTGGTGGAGTTGAAGTGTTAGAGAAAGTCAGAGATATGATGAGAAGAAAGACATGAGAAAAATTGAGAAAATAAGAAGAAGAAAATGTAAGGTCATTTGAGAAAAATCAAGAGATATGATAAGAAACAAAAATGTAAAATTAAGAAAACAAGAAGAAGAAAATGTAAAGACATTTGAGAGAAAGTAAGAGATATGATGAGAAAAAAATGAGCATAATTGAGAAAATAAGAAGAAAATGTAAGAAGAAGAAGACAAACTTGAAGGGAAAAGAAGATTATTTACAAGATATATGTCATAAAATTTCAAATTAATAGATAAAAATTATACTATATTTATAATTATTTGGTAAATATTTTACCAAATTTTAGATCGATAAATTAAAATGATAAAATTTTAATCCTAGTTAAATGTTATTAAATGTATTTTACTTATTTGTGATTACATATATTTCAATTATTTCAAAATATATATGTTTTTTAAGTGCTAATTAAAGATGATGTGTGAAGACAAAGTTAAAGTAAAAATCTCATTTGAAGTTCATTAAATCTTTAAAATGATTTAGTAATTATTGTTAATTGATTTAATAAATTAAATATCACTTGCAGATTACGAAATAACCTAGTATGAATTGACATGACTGATAACATTCTAACTTATGTTTATTTAGTATATTTTAAAAAAAATATTATTTAGAAATCATTAACTAATTTACACATTAATATATTAATTTATAATTAATTAAAATTAATTTAAAAATATTGTTTAATAAGTTTAAAAATCAACAAATTACTTTTATTGAAAAAGTGGATGAAATGTAATTTAGTAATTTATGATTAATTAAAAAATTTGAAGGAACAAAAATTAATAAGTAAAAAGTTGAAACCTAATGGATGTATGAGTGAGATTACTTTATTCAAAGTATTATCCTAAGTGTATGAGTTGACATGTTCCTTATGATGAGACACGATTTAAGAAGAAATGCATAACTTGATAGAACTATTCTACTTTTAACCGTTCCATGTATAATTTGTAGAACTTAGATTTATATGATGATGGAACATGTATATATTTAGACATACTCTTGATTGATGCACATTACCTTCATCTAGTTTTTAAACTTTGGATGGGTGTTGAAAAAAGAATAGCAATAGATGGTGTGCTACATACATAGTTTTGAATCCATAAGGATGTGGCCTACTTTTTAATGAGAGTCTTACATATATTTTAAATTGAATCTCTATAAACTTATACATTTCTTATGAATTTTGATGTGCATTAAAAAAATATTTATAAAGGATTGTTTTTATTTTTTAACAATAAATTTTCAAAAAATATTAATGTCATTTAGTGTCAAATTTTAATTTAATTGTATGTTTGTCTTTGCAAATTTTGAGAAAAGTAATTAATTCAATGTTTACCATATAATTTTCAAATAAATAAATAAATAAACAAGTATGATCTTAGCTTACTCTACATATTAAATATTTTTAAAATATTGTTTAACATATTAAAATTGGTTTATAAATCAACAAGTTATCTTTAATAAAGAATAATTAAATAATAATTTATGATTAATTAAAATATTGGGAGGGAAAATGAATTAATGAGTAAATAAGATAATAATATTAAACTAACCTAATAGTTTAAAAGATTTGATAGGGGAATCAATGATCTCACAACAAAGGCATATGATATGATATGTCACTTAATCAAATAGAATTTGTCGGGAGCTTCAACAAAAGTTCTGGCATATCACTAGGAAACTAGGAAAAAGAGGGAATATAAAATGAAAGGGGAAACCCAAGGAAAAAGAAGAAAGTCCAACTTAGTAAGGTATCTAGCATTTAAGAACTTTCTAAATTAAACTCAACTAGTAAATTAGTAAGGGGTAAAGTCATTAAAACTTGTAAGGGAAAATGGGGACACCTAGGAGCGATTCTAGGAGTGCTTTTAAGTGGGTGAGGGAAATAGGAGTAATTAATTAATTAATCAAATTAATTTATGGTGCAATGAAGGGGATGGCTAACACATGTATGGGGAGGATTTTATGAATTAAATTGTCGAAAAATAAATTAAATGGGAATTTGGGAAAGCAAATGACTTCAAAACTCTATATAATGGAGGGAGGAGAAGGATGATGGATATCTTTTGTTATGCGTAATGTTACACTGCATAATTTTAGACTTGATTGGCTTAGCTTGTGGGATTTGGGATACTCGGCTCGGTGAGGAGTAGTAGCTTGGCCTTGCGAGGCGAGTTGGGAGCTAGTTGATTCTATGGTTAGTGTGTGTGGCCCTTCTGTGGCTTGGGGGATAAGGGGGAAGAAGAGTACCCCTAGCATTGGCTGGGAGGTACCAATGATGTCTCATTGGTCGACAAGAAGGAGTTGCATGAAGTGTGCGAGACAATAACTCAAAGCAGACAACTTGGGATATGATACGCTTCCTTTATTTCTGCATTGTAGATTATTAGTATACTTTGTGATTTTAGTTATGTATATTTAATTGGCTAAAGAAAATGATTGATCTCGTATTTTAATTGATAATTGAATCTCCCCCATAGCCTTAAGCTCATTGTTGATTGATTCCCTTGGCTTTCGATCCCTGCATGTCATGACCGTCTTATGGTTTTATTGATTTTGTGATGAGTTTGCGCTTCTTACTTTTCCCTCGTCCCCAGCTCATCAGTCCTCGCCTGGGCAGTCGGCTAGAATCTAGATCGACGATCGTCACTTTGGTGTTAATAGACCTATAGATCCTAATGCCCTTCCTTTATGTGTGACAATGATGAGTGACAGATGTTTTTGCCTAGTCCTCTACCCATGTTGATTGTTCTTGGTTGATTGATTGTTTTGTGCTTTCTTGCGATTGAATACCTCTCTTTATTGTTCATTTTTTCCACTGCAAGTACTCAACCACGAAATATTTTTCTGTGCAATTGTTTACAATTCGATGGTGAATAGCTCTGTGTCTTTAATCCATAGTTTACCCTGCAATTTATTAATTTTGATGGCAATTTACTCTGAGTTTTCGATGCACTAAACCTTAGAATTTTTCGTCTTCGTTTTATTAGATCTGATGATAAAATCCTCTACGAATCAACACTTTCCTTTTCTCTTTTTTTTCATTACTTTTGGAAAATGGAATTCTTCCTTTGCCATTATTCATTAAAGGCGAATTGACTATGCATTTATGCCTCTGTCCTGTGAATTCCTCCTATCTCTTTACAACATTCAATTCATTTTTTTGTAGGCGTTTTACTCATCTATTGGCTGTTACATAACCCATTTTTACTGCGTTTTAATTTCTCTGCAAGTTATTGCATTTATGGCGATTTGACCCTGCGCGTCACTCACACTTGCCAACTTTTTATTAATTTTATTGGTCATTAAGGGTCCGACAACATAAATTCCTATAAATTTAGTGAAAGCCCCTTTTTATTATGTGTATGGAGGGATAACAGTTCTACCTGGAGCATTCCATGTGGTAGCAATTGTTACGTTAACTCGATAATGAATTGTTAGCTTTTAAAATCAGTAGTGGTTGTTAGCGTTTAAACTGGGTAGCGAAATTTTTACTCAGAACTACCTACTGCGATTTTTTTATATTAATTGAATGACAATGATATAGTAGGTGCATTATGGCTATGTAATGACAATGTTTTAGCATGCAAAGTGTGACTGCGAACTTAAAATACTCAGAGATATACCCACTTCTTTTAATACTATTATTTGCTCTGCATGCTACTTATATATTCATTGATTATGTATGACGATGATGTGTCAATTCGTTATTACCAAATCATTTTTTTTGCAATTTGTTTTTACTAGTGCGTTTTTATTCATATATTGATTGCATCCTTACCTTAAGTTGACAGTTTTTTACCCAACATACCCACAATTTTTTCATGGCACTTTACATAATATACAAACTATGATTTCCACGGAAATTACTGAGCGTTATCCTATTCATTGTTTTTATTACACAATCATATCTTGTTTACCAAATGATATGATGAGAATCTCTACATTAACATTTTTGGCCATCACTCCATAAACCTGGAAGGCTCTTTTCACGAACTGGAGGCTCTGTCACTATAATTACAGGAGCTCATTCCCGACTGTTAAAGGTTCTAGGTATTTCAGGGACATCGAAATAGAGGTGGCGGTTTCTGATTAACATCGGCTGTCAATTCTGATTTTTTTAATACAAAAGCGTGGACTCCATTTGCCAATAGCACCCTTTTGGCCTCGAAATGTACTGATCAAGATGTGAAATGTAATCCATTTATATTTGTTATAAATATAAGAGTAATTTTCATTTCTGGAAAAACACAGTGTAGTTTGGATGGAGAGTTTAATAGTCAACTTGTATGTTTAATAGACATAAATTTTATGTACACTTGTATGTATGACAACGACCTATCCAAAGATTTATCAAAATCTTACCTTTAAATTCATAAATAGAACTTAATAGACAACGATGTTAGGAAGGCGATTATTATTACCGTGATAGCCAAATATATAAAAATTGGGAGTTGAGACCTCGGCAGATGTGCTACCGCCCTAATTATTGTTATTTAATTTTCCCCTTCAACTCCATAGCTCTGCTACATACGTCAATATAACGGTGGTAACAAAAAGTAATGGCAAACTGTTTGCATGTGTAAAAACTTAGTAAAACAATAGAAGTTGATAAAAATATTAACCAATAAGCAACTTGAAAATTAAAATTTACTCTAATTTTCAAGGATTTTGGAGTACGCAGAGAACCTTGAAACTCATGGCCGAAGACTTGATGAAATACCAGGATAATGTTGTTAAGTACTCCATTAATTASAGTAAGTGGAATTTTAGATAATAAGGAAAGTGATATATTATTACAGTGATTATCATTATTATAGTGATATATGTTAGGTAGGCGATATGTTATTACAATGAATTGAACGGCTATTGACAACAATTTTTACGTAATTTGTGTTTGAATTTTAATTAGACAACAATTTTATATATTAAATGACAACAATATCATATCAAATCTTCTATATAATATATTTGAGATACCACAATATAATATAGACAACCTTTATTAATATATAGGAATAATTTTTAGAAGGATATCAATGTTATACGACTATCTATTAACATACATAGATTTTATAGTTAGATTGTGTTACCATTGTTAGACATATATCCTTGATAGATAACCATGTGGATTGTTGACAACAAAATTTTATAGACAACAATATTAAGGTTAGATAGCGTTTCCGTGTGGCTACCAAAGAGAATAATCCTTAGATGGCTAATCACATCCTTTAATTGATGTAGGTTTGCCTGAGATTTTGTTGCGCCTCAGTTAATGTCTCGCATATCACCTTGTGATGACATGATTCCAGTTGAGGGGATCATGGTGTGCCCTATTGGATAGCGGCGAATGATAACTTGGTCAGAGTCGGGAATCCCATTGAGGGTGTTTTTTATCGTTGTAAGTTGTTGTTAGCACTTGGGTTGTAACGCCTTCATGCATTTGGTTTGCACACCTTTGAGATTCTAGTTATTGGTCGTCAAGACCATTGTGTTGAGAATGTGGACATTGTCACTTAGCCTATAAGAATCTTCGTGTTTATGTTGGGCGAGTAGTCATTTCTGTTTGTCATTGATTTCCGCATGTTTCACCCAGTTGCTTGATGTGCTAATGTTAAGTCATTGTTCTCTATTTTCAGATATGCTTGCATGGTGTTTGTCGTCAGTTGTGTGGTTCAACTATTGTCGTCATTAACTTCCTCCCGAAAAACAAAATAAAAATTTTCAATCTTTTCTTCACTGGTAGTAGTAACCTTTGGGGTCGTTACATATGGTATCAGAGCAGGTTCAACCTTGCGACTGTGGATCGCCAAGATTTACACTACAGTAAACCCATGAGTATTAACTATTGCATTAATTAAAAACCTTAAAGTGTCCATGTGGTGACCGCATTTAGAGGATGCCTCTGAGGTTCGCAATGTGGTGTCGTGGAAGGAGGTGTGATGTCGCCAAAAGTTCTGGCACCCTTGGAGTCGAACCCCCAAGGGGAAGAACAATTACTTGGGATGGATTCACTTGTTGTTAGGGATGATGATGGTCTGACAAGGCCCTTCCAGGTAATGCCAAAGGGCCTTTATTCACCATCAGTACTAAGATGAGGCCAGGGAACCTGTACCCCTGAGGGTCCACAATGCGCCCTATCCAGTATCGTTAGCATCCATCGAGAACTTGAGAGAGTTGAATTCTCGATTCCTCGAGTGTCGCGGATGGATGTTTCGTTGAGGCATGGTTGTATATAAAGGAGTTATGCTTCATGCTTCGCTATATGACCTCTAGCATGAAGGTCCGCATGGTGGTATTTCAACTAAAGGGGAGCACTCTTCTATGGTGGAAGGCACTCTTGCCACTTTGAACATGGTCGTCGATGACATGTCATGGAAACTGTTTGAGGAATAGTTCTAGGAGAGGTATATTTATGAAGAATTCATCGAGTGTCATCTCAACAAGATCTATGCCTTGCGACAAGGCATCTGCATGGTGCCCGCATATGAGGCCCATTTTGGAGCTTCTTCGGTATGATCCGCACCAAATTAACCAGAAGTGTGAGGTCAAGAAGTTCAAGTTTGGCCTTAATATTAGAATTCAACTTCTACTTCAGGTACCAGGATTACTGAACTAAAGAAAGTGTGTTGGATTGTGGGGAGACACATTACCTACATTTCTGCCCAGAGGAAAGGGTCACATCTAGATCATTCGGACCCACTACAAATGGGAGTTTTGGGCAAGGCCCATCAGATTCTTGCAGTGGTGAATAACTACCAGGAAGATCACCGGTCGACTGCACTCGAGACGTCAGGTACCATCGCTGACCGGACCCTTAGTATTTGATAGATCACGGTGCTACCGACAGTTTCATATCTAGTGCAATGATAAAAAGGATTAAGGTAAAGGCAGTCAAACAAGATGAGTTTAGCTTCGTAGAGATGGATTCGGGAGCTAAAAAACAGTTTGGAGGAAAGGTTACAGGTTGTACCCTTAACCTGGGAGAGTTTGTCACCAGGGCCAACTTGTATGTCACGATATTAGGATCTTATGACGTCGTGATTGGTATGGACTGATTGTAATTGCATGAGGCGGTACTAAAATATAAGAAAAAACAGTTGATCTTACTTGATGATGAGGGAAAAAGACACGTTATTGTAGGACGAAACCAAGGAGTTTCCCTGAGGTTCATCTCTTCCTTGCAGCTATGGAAGAGCATGCGTAAGGGATTTAAGCTTTATGCGATCCTTGCGTTAAATGAGAAGGGAGTAGCGAAAGGTCTAGAACACCTTCCGGTGGTGAGAGAGTTTGCAGACATCTTTCCAGAAGAGTTACCTGGGATGCCGCCAGAGAGGGAATTGGAGTTTACTATAGACCTAAAACTAGGGACTGAACCGATAGTGAGAACACCTTATCGAATGTTGACCCTAGATTTACAGGAGTTGAGAATGAAACTAAAGGAATTGCTGGACCTGGGACTGATATGTCCAAGTGTGTCACCGTGGGGTGCGCCTGTTATTTTCATACGAAAGAAGGATGGGTCATGGAGGATCTACATTAACTACCATCAATTTAACAAGGTAATGATCAAGAATTAGTATCCGTTGTTGAGGATTGATGATTTGTTTGATCATATGAAGGGTGCGACGGTGTTCTCAAAGATTGATTTGCGATCAAGATATCACCAGCTATGGATTAAGGAAGATGACGTCCCTAAGACCGCCTTTAAGATGAAGATTGGGCATTACGAGTTTATTGTTTTACCATTTGGACTTACAAACTCTCCAGGGGTATTTATGAGTTTGATGAATGAGGTGTTCCGCGAGTACTTGGAGAAGTTCATCCAAGTATTCATTGATGATATTTTGATTTACTCTCGGATGACAGAGGAGTATGAAGAGCACTTGCGCTTGGTACTATAGTGTTTGCGAGAGCACAAATTATATGGGAATTTTTCCAAATACTCATTTTATCAATAGAGGATTCACTACTTAGGGCATTTCATCTCCGACAAAGGTATCATCATCGATCCAACAAAGGTCGAGGCTATTATGGAATGGCCTGCGATGAGGAATGTCCCATAAGTGCATAGCTTCATGGGTTTAGTAGGATACTATCGACGGTTCGTCGAGGGATTTTTGAAGATAGCAAATCCGATAATGGAATTGTAGAAGAAGAACAAGAATTTTGTCTGGACCGAGGAATGCGCGAAAGTATTTTGGAGGCTCAAAGAGTTGTTGACAACAACACCGATACTAAAGGTCCCTGAGATCGATGCGAACTTCTTGGCATGCACTGACGCATCCAAGGAAGGCTTAGGAGTCTTGATGCAAGACGATCGAGTGTTCGCTTACACTTCAAGGAAACTAAGAAGGCATGAGGATAACTATACGATGCATGATTTCGAGTTGTTAGCCATTGTATATGCCTTGAAGGTTGGGGACACTACCTTGTTTAACGAAAATTTTAACTAAAGACAGACCACTGTGGAATACAACACATCTTTACCCAAAACGAATTGAACGCGCAACAACGATGTTTGTCGGAATCATTTAGCGAGTACGATTTCAAGATTTCTTACATAAAAGGAATAATGAACCGAGTGGCAGATGCATTGATTCAAATACCACACATTTTCGGTGTTGCCTCTTCAAACGAATCTAAGTGGAAGTATTCTAGCTTTACAATGCGACGATGACTGGTACAAAGAGGTCAAGGATATTATCGGACAAAACAAAATGATGGTACCAATATTTGAAGGATTTATATTGAACGACGATGAACTACTGAGATTTAAAAATCGAATTTACGTACCACCAAATGACGACTTGAGGATTTGATCCTAAACGATGCTCACAAAGAAGTGTACATGGCTCACCTGAGAGTCATGAATATGAGGGAGAACCTTAAAACCCCATCCTTCTGGAAAAGAATGAGGGCAGACATAGTCAACTATGGGGCCATATGTCTAGAATTTCAGCAGTTAAAGGGTGAACATAGACATCCAGTAGGATTACTACAACCACACGCTATTCTAGAATTGAAATGGGAGGTTATTTCGATGGATTTCATTATTGGATTGCCACTGACCGCAAGGAGACATGAATCGAATTTTGTGGTAGTTGACCCTTTAAAGAAGAGTGCTCATTTTATTCCAATGTGTACGCCATATCAGGAACATGACATAGGTAGAGTTTCCATCAGTGATATCGTGAGGCTTCATGGCGTACCTAAGAGGATTATATCCAATCAAGGATCAATGTTACTGGATGATTTTTGACTAGTTTCCAAGAGGCCTTGGGAACCCAACTTAACTTTAGAACTGCATATCGCCCGGAGACTAACGTGCAGACCGAACGAATGAACCAGACCTTGGAAGACATGTTGCGCATCCACGTGATGGACCAAAATAAGTATTGTGAATAATTCTTGCCACTAGTGGAGTTCTCTTATAACAATAGTTACGAAAGCACCATTAAGATGGCTCCCTTCGAGCTTCTTTATGGGTGACTGTGTCAAACGCCTTGGAGTTGGGATCAGCTTGAGGATAGGGTCCTGGTGGGACCAGAAGCGATCCAAGAAATGGAAGATTAAATTCAAACTATAAGACAAAGGATCAAGGAAGCACATGATCGACAGAATAGTTATGTTGATGCACGTCATGTCGACCGTAGTTACGATGTGGTGATCGAGTATTTTTGTGGCTGAAACCATGTAAGAGTTCGCGCAAGTTTGGAAAGGGGACAACCTATCTCCTAGGTTCATGGGATCCTACGAGATTGTGGAAAAGAGAGGCCTGTGGCATATTGACTAGCCTTTCTTGATTCTTGAGGCATATGCACAATGTCTTTCACATCTCTGTTTGAGACATTATGATTAATGATCCTACGCATATTTGAATTGAGCACCTTGCGGGTGTAATATGAGGGTGCCCTCATAGCTGAGCTGATCAACATCTTGGATCATCACATTCGACTGCTATGGCATCGAGCAATAGATGAGGTCAAGGTCCAGTGGAACAACTATAGTCCACACTTAGGGACCTTGGAGGATGCATATGTTATGCGCCAACAATTTTCATTTTTGTTGGATAGATAGACTTATGATACTGTGATACACATTATTTCGGCACCTATATACTATGAAACTTTGGGATGAAGTTTATACCAAGAGGGGGTGTATGTAACATCCTGCTCTTGTGTGCACTGAGTAAACTTATTTTTTGAGGACACATGCTTGTAAGTGATCCAGATTATTATACCATTGACTGTTGATTATTATTATGAGGCACTATAGTTGTGATTATATGTTATTTTATTATATTGACTTAGGCAGGTGCTATTGACTTGGTTCACCTGAGTGTGCAAGATTTGGACCTTGAGGATGTTGAGGCATCGATGAAACCCTTGGATTTCAGATTGAGCCAGGGAGTGGACTATTGGGGTCTGATTGTTGTATATATATATGACATATGTGCATCTGATTAGATGTTATGATTATGGATTTTGTTCCTACATGATTTGTTGATGATGCAGGCTAACGATAGCTTGCTGACCAAACTCACATGCATGTGGAGTAAAGGGGTCACACATGATAACCAGAGATGTTGAGGGAGAGGTGTGGACAAAAAAATTGCCACAACCTATGAGCACTCCTGCCATGGCTCAAACAATAGGTTAACAACTACCTATTTCGAGAATACCCACGATGTCATGAGGGCAGACCGCGAAAGTTGCTCACGATGATTCTAAGGGGCGAGCAATAAGGCAGAGGACTTATTCCTTAAAGGCCCTTATTCTCCCACAAGATTACCTGGCGGAGTATTGACTCCAGGGGTTTTGATGTCTACCAAGTCAGTCAAGAGGCGAGTGGCACCCTTGAAGCATGTAGTGGCTCTTGAAGGGCACGTCGTGCAAGAAAAAATGGAAAGAGGCGAGTGTCACCCTTGGAGCACGTAGTGCGTCCTGAAGGGCATGTTGCGCAAGGGAAACAGATTGAGGTGAGTGGCACCCTTGGAGCACCTAGTGCGTCCTGAAGGGAACGTTGCGTTGTTAATTAATAAATGGATAAGCCTATATGGCCTTAGGATGAATAATGTGATAAGAAAGATTTAAAACATTTCCCCTAATAAAATGTCGCCCAGCCTAGGAAAATAAAGTCTAGGTCTAAGTGATACTTTTTATAAAAGAAATTTTAATCTATTTATATAAAAATAAATAATTAATAATGATAATCATCATTAATCATGTGACGAGAAGGGGGTAAGTAATTCATTTAATTTATAAAAATATTTTGGGGGATAAAATGTAAAAAGGGGAAAAATGGGAAATAATTGTTTTGTCACTTATGCTAATAAAAAATTATTAATTAAAAAGGAAAAAGGGAAAAAAATACTTTCTACACATGCCAATTTGATTTTTAAATGAAAAGGGAAAGAGAGAAATTTAAAAGAGTTAGGAAACTAGGAAAAAGAGGGAACATAAAAAGAAAAGGGAAACCCAAGGAAAAAGAAGAAAGTTTAACTTAATAAGGTATCTAGCATTTAAGAACTTTCTAAATTAAAATCAACTAGTAAATTAGTAAGGGGGAAAGTCATTAAAACTTGTAAGGAAATATGGGGACACCTAGGAGTGATTCTAGGAGTGCTTTTAGGTGGGTGAGGGAAATAGGAGTAATTAATTAATTAATCAAATTAGTTTATGGTGAAATGAAGGGGATGGGTGACACATGTACGAGCAGGATTTTATGAATTAAATTGTTGAAAAATAAATTAAATGGAAATTTGGGAAAGTAAAGGACTTCGAAACTCTATATAATGGAGGGAGGAGAAGGATGATGGATCTCTTCTGTTATGTGTAATGTTACGCTGCAAAATTTTAGACTTAACTAACTTAGCTTGTGGGAGTTGGGATACCCAGCTCGATGAGGAGTGGTATATCGGATTTGCGAGGCGAGCTGGGAGCTAGCTAATTCTCTGGTTAGTTTGTGTGGCCCCTTTGCGTATTAGGGGCCTAAGGGGGAAAAAGAGTACCCCTAGCGTTGGTTGTGAGCTATCGGTGAAGTCTCATCGGTTGGCAAGCGAGATCTGCATGGAGCACGTGGGACAACAACTCAGAGTGGGCGACTTGTGCTACGATACACTTCCTTTATTTCTGCATGGTAGATTATTAGTATACTTTGCGCTTTTAGTTTTATATATTTAATTGGGTAAATAAAATGATTGACCTAGAATTTTAATTGATAACTGAATCTCCCCCATAGCCTTAAGCTTGTTGTTTATTGATTTCATTGTCTTTTGATCCTTGCATGTCATGACCCTCCTATGGTTTTATTGATTTTGTGATGATTTTTCCCTTCTTACTTCGCCCTCATCCCCAGCTCATCATTCCTCGCCTGGGAAGTCGACTAGGAGTCGGATTGACAGTCGTCACTTCGGTGTTAATAGACCTATAGATCCTAATGCCCTACCTTTCTATGCGATGATGATGAGTGACAAATGTTTCTTTCCATCCATCTACCCATGTCGATTGTTCTTGGTTGATTGATTGTCTTGCGCTTTCTTGCGATTGAATACCTCTCTGTACTGTTCATTTTTTCCACTGCAAGTATTCAACCACGAAATATTTTTCTATGTAATTGTTTATAGTTTGATGGCGAATAGATCTGCATATTTAATCCATAGTTTACCGTGTGATTTATTAATTCTGATGGAAATTTACTCTGAGTTTTCGATGCACTAAACCTCATAATTTTTCCGCCTCATTTTATTAGATCTAATGACAAAATCCTCGATGAATCAACACTTTCCTTTGCTCTGAGTTTTCATTACTTTTGGCAAATGGAATTCTTCCTCTGCCATGATACATTAAAGGCAAATTGACTCTTTGTTTATGCCTCTGGCCTGTGAAATCCTCCTATCTCTTTACAACATTCATTTTTTTTTTGTAGGCGTTTTACCCATTTATTGGCTGCTATAAAACCCCTTTTTACTGGGTTTTAATTTCTCTGCAAGTTAGTATGTTTATGGCGATTTCACCATGCGCGTCACTCACACTTTCCATCTTTTTATTAAATTTTCTGGTTGTTAAGGGTATGACAGCATAAATTCATAGCAATTTAGTGACAACCCCTTTTTATTATGTGTATGGAGGGATAACAGTGCTACTCGGTGCATTCCATGTGGTAGCGATTGTTACATTAACTGGGTAGTGAATTTCTAGCATTTAAATTGGGTAGCGATTGTTAGCGTTTAAACTGGGTAGCGAAATTTTTACTGAGAACTACTCACTGCAATTTTTTTATATTAATTGAATGACAACGATATGGTAGGTGCATTATGGCTGTGTAATGACAATGTTTTAGCATGCAAGGTGTGACTGTGAATTTAAAATACTCAGAGATATACCCACTGTGTTTAATATAGTTATTTTTTCTGCGTGGTACCTATATATTCATCGATTATCTTTGACGACGATGTGTCAATTCGTTATTACCAAATCATTTTTTTTGCAATTCATTTTTACTAATGCATTTTTACCCAGAGATTGATTGCGTCCTTACCTTAAGTTGACAACGTTTTACCCAGCATACCCACAACTATTTTCATGGCACTTTACATAATCTACACACTATGATTTCCATGGAAATTTCTCAACGTTATCCTATAATTCATTGTTTTTATTACACAGCCATATCTTATTTACCCAACGATATGATGAGAATCTCTACATTAACATTTTTGGCCATCACTCCATAAACCTGGAAGGCTCTTTTCACAAACTAGAGGTTCTGTCACTGTAATTATAGGATCTCATTCTTGATTGTTAAAGTTTCCAGGCATTTCATGGACGTCAAAATAGAGGTGGCATTTTTTGATTAACACCTGTTGTCAGTTCCAATTTTTTGGATATAGAAGCTTGGACTCCATCTGCCAATAGCGCCCTTTCGGCCTCAAAATTTACTGATCAAGATGTGAAATGTAATCTGTTTGTATTTTTTATAAATATAAGAGTAATTTTCGGTTCTGGAAAAAAACAGTGTAGCTTGGATGTCGAATTTAATAGTCATCTTGTATGTTTAATAGACATAAATTTTATGTACACTTGTATGTATGACAATGACCTGTCCAAAGCTTTATCAAAATCTTACCTTTAAATTTATAAATAGAACTTAATAGACAACGATGTTAGGCAGGCGATTATTATTACCATGATAGTCAAATGTATAAAAACTTGGAAGTTGGAACCTCGACAGATGTGCTACCACCCTAATTATTATTATTTAATTTGCCCCTTCAACTCCTTACCTCTGCTACATACGTCAATATAACGGTGGTAACAGAAAGTAATGGCAAATTGTTTGCATGTGTAAAACCTTAGTAAAACAACATAAGTTGATAAAAATATTAAGCAATAAACAACTTGAAAATTAAAATTTACTTTAATTTTCAAGTATTTCGGAGTACACAGAAAACCTTGAAACTCATGTTCGAAGACTTGATTATATACCAGGATAATGTTGTTAAGTACTCCATTAATTAGAGTAAGTGGAATTTTAGATAATAAGTAAAGTGATATATTATTACAATTATTATCATTATTACATTGATATATGTTATTACAATGAATTGAACAACTATTGACAACAATTTTTACGTAATGTGTGGTTGCATTTGAATTTTAATTAGACAACGATTTTATATATTAAATGATAACAATACCATATCAAATCTGCTATATAATATATTTGATAGACCACAATATAATCTAGACAACCTTTATTAATAGATAGTAATACCTGTTAGAAGGATATCAATGTTATACGACTATTTATTAACAGACATAGATTTTACAGTTAGACTGTGTTACCATTTTTAGACATAGATCCTTGATAGACAACCATGTGAATTGTTGACAACGAAATTTTATGGACAACGATATTAAGGTTAGATAACGTTTCCTTGTGGCTACCAAAGAAAATAATCCTTAGATGGCTAATCGCGTCCTTTAATTGGTGAAGGTTTTCCTGAGATTTTGTTGCATCTTAGTTACTGTCTCACCTATCGTCTTGTGACAACATTATTCCAATTGAGGGGATCATGGCGCACCCTAATGGATAGCATCAAATGATAACTTGGTCGGAGTCAGGCATCCTGTTGAGGGTGTTGTTGATTGTTGTAAGTTTTTTTTAGCACTTAGGTTGCAACGCCTTTATGTGTTTAGGTTGCGCACCTCTAAGGTTCTAGTTATTGGTCGTCGAGACCGTTGTGTCGAGAATGTGGATGTTGTCCCTTAGTCTGTAGGCATCATCGTGTTTGTGTATGGCGGGTAGTTGTTTCTATCTGTCCTGATTTGCACATGTTTCACCCAATTTCTCGATGTGTTAATGTTAAGTCGTTGTTGTCTTTTGTCGGATCTACTTGCGTGGCGTTTGTCGTCAATTGTGTCATTCAACTGTTGTTGTCATTACCTTCCTGCCTAAAAAAAAAAAAAAAAATTGCACCTTTTGCTTCGCTAGTAGTAGTAACATTTGGGGTCGTTACACACAACCAGTTTATTTTTTAGTCTCTCTGTCTTGAAATAGGGATTTATTCATACACTTGAACTGTTTTTCTCCCTAAAGTTGTAAAGAAAGTTATATTTCTTAAATATAATCGAGAATTTTTTTCTCCTAGAAAAATTAATTAAGTATTTAACTTAGTATTATAAAATTTCTATATTATAGGTAGGCTAATGAAAATTCTAGTGTTTAATAATATAGTGATTTCAATTATTAATGACAAAGTTTAGAAAAAGTGTTTTATATAATTATAAAAATTATTAGAAAGGTATATTGGATATTTTATATTAGTATGAGAAACAATAAAATTATATTTATATTTAATTTCAATTATCATTTTCTCATATGAATTTGAGAATCAAAATATTTTTATAAATTTTATTATTTTAATTTAAAAATAACATTATAAAGAAAAAACACGATAAAATAAATCACTTCATTTAAAGAATTTAAATTATAATACATTGTCTTATCTYATTTTGTAAATTAAAATAATTAAATGAAAATATTTTGATAAATTTAATTATTTTAATTTAGAAATAATATTATATAAAAAAACACAATTAAATAGATCATTGTATTTGAAGAATTTAAATTCTAATATTTTTTTATCTCATTTTGTAAATTAAAATAACTTAATAAAAAGACATAACTTGATATCACTATTTTACTTAATTATTAAATAAAAATAAAAATTATATTGGATAGTCTTTTAACTACTCCATGTTTAGTTTGAAAGGTAGATTTTTATAAAACATGTACACATTTAAACATACTCTTCATTGATGCACATTATCCTCATCCCATATAATTTGGTATTGTTTTGAATATTTAGACAAAACTTTGGACGGGTGTTGAGAAGAGAATAGGGATAGATGGCATGTTACATAGGTGTGAATCCGACGGATGTGCTCCATTTTTTTTTTTAAGTGAAAGTCTATGACGAAAATCTTAAAATTTACATGTTTTTTAAATTGAAGTTTTCGAAATTCATATTTCCTTTATGAAATTTTGATGTGCATTAAAAAAAAATGGTTGTAGGGAATTGTGTTATATTTTTAATAATATTTTTCAAAAAATATTCATGTCATTTATAGTGTACATGGAAAAATCTGTGATCAGCAATAATTTTGTATAGTAATAATTTTGCATATATATTATGCACACTAAATGCAGACAGTATCAAAAAGACTAACATAAGCATATTTATCAGAATAGAATACAACAATTTTGCGGTTAAATTAGTTAACAAAAATATTCATGAAAAACAATAGATAATTTCAGTTATAGACTACAATGTAATAGAATACACCAAGAAATGTATCTGCAGAATGTAATTTTGTTCTTAAAGTAATAAAAATAAAGTAATAAAATAAAATTAATTTATATATATATATATATATATATATATATATATATATATATATATATATATATATATATATATAACTGTTACATAGTTATAACTATTTAGAGTCCGTGTGATCCCTATATAAGTTTGACAATTAAGTTTTTCGTTATATTTATTACACTTTGGCTTATTTAAGAAGTCATTTCTATGTATATAAGGACTCTTACATTTGAAAAGTGAATAAGAATAGATCACATGGCTGTGACATTGAATAATATAAATTTCAATTCATCCATGTTTACGTGACTAAAGAGGATTCTCGTTTCAATTTATCATTGTTGTAGATTAAATAAATGCCTTGTTACGAGCAGGTGAGGCGCGCTTCAACCAGAACGAATGTTATTGTTTTTAATGTTATTCGAGGCAAGGCCCACCCCAACCAGAACAAATGTTATTGTTTTTAGTGTTATTTCTTAAGTTATTTATCTAATAGTTGAATTATGTATTTAACATAAATTTACACTTCAACAGAATCGTTGAATCTTATAGTTCTTGGTGGAATTCTGTTATAACAAAGTAGTTTGAGAAAGAATGGTTTTTGTATGTGTGTTTTATGCAGTGTGGTATCAATTATGTAACAGTGTTTTTGTTAAGCAAATGCAAATTAATTATGTTTAACTTAATTTAAAAGTGTGAATTTAAAATTTTTAGAATAATAATATAGTTTTTTTTTAATAAAAGAATAATACAAAATTTGTGAAAAAGGAGAATCTGGAGTGTCAATAGAAAGTATGGTGTTTCATAAGTAATTAGATTTCCGTATTCACATACTAAATAACAATTTTAATCATTAGTTCTATATTAAAATGTAGATTAAATTATCCTCATTTAACTTAATATAGTTAGTCATATTCAAACATAGTCTACCATGACCAACATTAAAAAAAAAAATTCAAAATTAACCTTTTACATTAATTTTTACATCCTCTTTATTCTTACACACAACTACCTCCTCTAAACATACCAATTTTCCACTTTCACTATATGGAAAATGAATATTGAAAACCACACTATTTTCCCATAACCATTTCTAAATATTACAACCTTTCAACCACCTCCTCTGAGCATACCACTCTTCACTAAACAAAAGTACTCTTCACTAAACAAAAGGAGATATTGAAAAAAGCACTGTTCTCCCCCATAACCATTTTTAAATGTTACATTAAACCTTTCATCAAAAATAACTAAACATCAACAACATTTATATAATAATCACATCACAAAAATTGAAAAACAACAATCTCAACACTTAACCCCATCACTTAT
>JZKD02S1674576.1:484674-501379 GCA_000966675.3 Picea glauca
TCTAAATAAAAAAAATACTTTTATATGTCGGAAGTTGAATAACTTGTGAAAATACAGTTTTTTTTGTCATAAAACAAGCAAAAGTGTAACCCACCTTCATGATTTCACCCTGTGACACCTACCTCTGTGTTTTTTTTTGGGCCATGGATCTCTGCAATATTCCCTTGAATTACTGATTGGCAACGATCTAATAGTTGCACTCTGACTGTGTTAGGGCCGCGAATATGGATGTGCATGGGAAGTGTATTAACTGTGTGATAGTCGAGCCCTAGGCGTCTGAGATTTGTTGTGTGATTGAACTTTAGCATCAATGGATGGAATTTGATTGTTTACTAGAAACAATCTAAATTATGATGGCTACAATTGAATGTTACTGACATCGATTTTTTTTTTACTTAAACTACATCCTTGTCGTCTAATAATTCTGCGTCTTAATTTATGTAATAGGTACAGCCTCATGTAATATTTGACAACAGTCTCGACTATTGACACTTATGTGTAATTCCAATTTAATTGGCAACCATTGTGCATTTACCCCACAGCTTTACAGTCTTGGTAATTCACAATTACTTACCCACCTCTTCTCACCTATTTAGACAGCCCGATATGGGGTTCTGTGGCGTTTCACTTTTACCTCTGAATTTTACTATGCCTCACAATAATTCTCATTTATTACATACTGCAATAAATATCATTAATGCTTATGGCAGTGAATCTAATTTTAGTTATATGGTCTTAGTTGCCCATTGAATGAATATGGCCTTATAGAACTTACACTTCTTAGTCGACCCCTTAATATTTGTAGAAATTTAATGAGTTAATGAGTTAATAAATGTTTCACTATTGCTTTTTCCTTAATGTAGACAACCTTGTTAATTGCTATATTAATGGTTATATTATTGTCATGTTAATTGCCTTACTTGCTATATTAATTGTCAATGTCTTATAATTTGATTAAATGTATTACTTTCAAGGCATACTGTAATAGTATAGTGAGTAATTTAATGAGTTAATAATGTTTCACTATTGCTTTTGCCTTAATGTAGATAATCTTGATAATTGCTATAGTAATGGTTATATTATTGTCATGTTAAATGCCTTATTTGGTATATTAATTGTCAATGTCTTATGATTTGATTAAATGTATTACTTTCAAGGCATACTGTAATAGTATAGTGAGTAATTTAATGAGTTAATAATGTTTCACTATTGCTTTTTCCTTAATGTAGATAACCTTGTTAATTGCTATATCAATGGTTATATTATTGTCATGTTAATTGCCTTATTTGCTATATTAATTGTCAATGTCTTATAATTTGATTAAATGTATTACTTTCAAGGCAACTATAATAGTATAGTGAGTAAATGTTACATCTCTTTCAATCCAATCACCATGTTATGATCTTAAGTTTAATGCCTAGCCTCTGATACTTTCTCTACTGGTCATTTCATGGAATGACCAGTTCTACTGGTTAAATGTTATATAGTAACTAGTGTTAATGTCTTACACATCATTCCCTTCCAGGATTGCATTAAGGATTAAATTGAGGGCATGTTGATGACCCAACTATGATTTAGATTTTCTCAATGTAAGGGTTCTAGTTACTTGTGTAATAAATTTGGGTGCGTTGGGTTGTTAGGATGATTGTCATTATCTTAGTAGGCTTGGTCTTCTTGTGTCGGGTGGGATGTAGACACCTCCTTGTTCCTTAGAATAGTCGCCAGTCTTGAGACCTTAAATGGTCAAAATATATGGGAACCTGGGCTTGAGCGTTGCTTATGTGTCCTGGAGGTCCTAACCATTGCAGGGTAGGACGGGCGGGTAGTCTTTCTTAATCTCCGTCGGTTGAGTGTCGTCCATTGCTTCCAGTTGCTTGATGTGTTTTTATGATAGGTCGCCATGTTGTGGTTGTGTGTGTTGCATGCGTCAAGTTCGTCATCATGTTGAGACATTGAGTATAAAGTCTTTATTACCCTTCTACACACACAAAAAAAAAAAAAATGATTGTTTGTGAGGTTTGTTGTCGTAATGAAATGGAAGGTTCGTTACATATGGTATCAGAGCGGGTTCGACCCGTGACATGGGATTGTTATGGATTTCATTGATATGATTTGATTATACTCTTGCTAATCGAGTTGACTTGTGTTCATGCAGGTAATCATGGTTAGAGGACGCTGCAAAGGCAGACAACAAGGTGCTAGGGGAGGAGGGGCGATGCCTCCAGTAGCATCCATGCCTGAGGGGTCTAACCCCCAAGGAGACGAGCAGGTTCTCGAATACGAGAAGATAGCAGTTGGTGATGTGGTTGGAATGATGAGATCTTTTCATCGCATGTCTGAGGCATTGATCAGTCGTTTGGACAGAGATGAGGCCAGGGCACTAGCACCCGCTGAGGTTCCACTGTACGCATTGGCTAGTACTGGTAGCATTCACTGTGAACTCGAGAAGGTCAAATTTCCTGAGTTATTTGGTTCTCCGGATGGCGCAGCCATCGAAGCATGGTTGGAGAATATGGCGATGTGCTTTGCACTTCACGACTATACCTCCAAAATGAAGGTCTGCATGGCGATCTTTCAACTGAATGGGAGTTCTCTTCTATGGTGGAAGACGCTCCTACCGCAGTTGAACATGGCCGTCGAAGATGTGTAATGGGAACTGTTCGAGGAATGGTTTCGAGAGAGGTACCTTTCAGAGGAATTCACTAAGCGTCAGCTCAATGAGTTCAATGCGTTACGACAGGGAGGTCCTACCGTGCCCGAATACAAGGCCCATTTTATGGAGTTGCTCCGATATGGTCCGCACCTTAACACTAAGAAACTTAAGTTCAACAGATTCGTGTTCGGCCTTAATGGCAGCCTACGTGCAAAGGTTAGGATTTTGATGCCTCAAACCTTGCATGATGTCATCTAGAAGGCCTTCATAGCAGAGGAGGAGCTTATCAGCAAGAGTCAGACTAGGACTCTAGCGAGACTAGCGGGGCAGGTTTCATCTAGAGCGCAGCAGCATCAGACACCAACCAGCCATACGCCCAAATATTGTGGCTTCTAGAAGGGATCCACTTTCACTACACCTTGGTGACCGATTCTGCAGTAGCGGACACCTTATCGGGGACCACAACATCAACAACAGTGTCGCCCACAGTAGCAACAACTTAGGCCTGTACCACAGAACAAACCAGGATTCCAGGCCGTTGGACTATCATCTTCTACTTTGGGTACCAGGACTACTGGGTCGAAGAAGGGGTGTTGGACGTGTGGGGAGCCACACTACCAGCGCGACTTCCCTGTGGAGAGGACCAGAGCATCCGGAGCAGCTAGACCCACTATCGTGAGAGATATGGGCAAGGCCCATCGGATTCATGGAGCAGTGAATAACTGTCAGGCAGAGCATCAGTCGACTGTGCTCGAGACGACAGGTACCGCCACTGACTAGACCCTTAGTATTTTGATAGATCCCGATGCTACCGAGAGTTTCATTTCTGGTGCAGCGCTAAAAAGGATTAAGGTAAAGGCAGTCCAACAGGATGATTTTAGCTTCATGGAGATGGTTTCGGGAGCCAAACAAATGGTTGGAGGAAAGGTTATGGGATGTATCCTTCACCTGGGAGAGTTTTTCACTAGGGCCAACCTGTACGTCATGATCTTAGGATAATATGATGTCGTGAGTGGTATGGACTGGTTGGAATCGCATGAGGTGATACTCAAATGTAAGACAAAATGGTTGAGCTTGGTCGATGACAAGAGACAGAGACATGTGATTATAGGACAGAACCAGGGAGTTTCCCTAAGGTTCATCTCTTCCTTGCAACTTCGGAAGAGCATGCACAAGGGGTGCAATATTTATGCAATCCTTGCGTTAAATGAGAAGGGAGTAGCAGAAGGTCTAGAACACCTTCTAGTAGTGAGAAAGTTTGCAGACGTCTTTTCGGAGGAATTACCTGGGATGCCACTGAAAAGGGAATTGGAGTTTACCATAGACCTAACACTAGGGACTGAACCGATAGCAAGAACGCCTTATCGGATGTCGACTCCAGAGTTACAAGAGTTGAAAATGCAATTGAAGGAGTTGCTAGACCTGGGACTGATACGTCCTAGTGTGTCACCGTGGGGTGCACCTGTTATTTTCATATGAAAGAAGGATGGGTCGTGGAGGCTCTACATTGACTACCATCAATTGAACAAGGCCACGATCAAGGATCAGTATCCGTTGCGAAGAATTGATGATCTGCTTGATTAAATGAAGGGCGCGACGGTGTTCTCCAAGATCGATTTGTGATCAGAATATCACTAGTTATGAATAAAGGAGGATGACATCCCTAAGACCTCCTTTAAGACAAGGTTTGGACATTACGAGTTTATTGTTTTACTGTTTGGACTGATAAATGCCCCAGGGGTATTTATGAGTTTGATGAATGGGCTGTTCCGCAAATACTTGGGCAAGTTCATCCAAGTATTCATTAACGATATTTTGATTTACTCTCGGACGACGGAGGAGCATGACGAGCACTTGCGCTTGGTACTATAGTGTCTGCACGAGCACAAATTATATGGGAAGTTATCCAAATGCTCTTTTTATCAATCGAAGATTCACTACTTAGGGCATGTCATCTCTGGCGAAGGCATCTTCGTGGATACAACAAAGGTCGAGGCTATTATAGAATGTCCTGCGTCGATGAATGTCCTGGAAGTGTGTAGCTTCATGGGTTTAGCAGGATACTATCGACAGTTCATCAACAGATTTTCGAAGATAGGAATTCCGATCACAGAGTTGCAGAAGAAGAACAAGAAGTTTGTATGGACCGAGAAATGCGCGGAAGCATTTCGGAGGCTCAAGGAATTGTTGACAACAACACCAATACTAAAGGTCCCTAACATGGACATGGACTTCTTGGTATGCACTAACGCATCCAAGGAGGGCTTAGGGAGGATCTTGATGCAAGATGGATGAGTGATTGCTTACATTTCGAGGAAATTGAGAAGGCCTGAGGAGAACTACGCGACGCACGATTTGGAGTTATTAGCCATTGTATATGCCTTGAAGGTATGGAGACACTACCTTGTTGGATGAAAATTTGAACTAAAGACTGACCATTGTGGACTACAACACATTTTTATGTAAAGCGACCTGAACACGTGACAACAGCGTTGGTCAGAATTGCTTAGCGAGTACGACTTTGAGATTACTTACATAAAGGGAATAGTGAACCGACTGGCGAAAGCTTTGAGTCAGAGACCACACATCTTTTCGATGCTACCTCTTCAGACGAATCTACGTGAAAAGATTCTAACTTTACAGTGTGATGATGACTGGTACAAAGAGGTCGACGGTTCTATCGAACAAAACACAATGATGGTACCAAGATTTGAAGGATTTTCATTTGATAGCGATGGTTTATTGAGGTTTAAAAATCATATCTATGTACCGCCGAATGACGAGTTGAGAATGTTGATCCTGAACAAGGCTCATAAAGTAGTTTACATGGCTCACCCGGGAGTCACGAAGATGAGGGCAGACCTTAAACCATTATTCTTCTGGAAGGGAATGAAGGCAGACATAGTCAACTATGTGGCCAGATGTTTAGAATGTCAGCAAGTAAAGTCTGAACATAGACACCCAGCAGGATTACTACAACCACATGCAATTCTAGAATCGAAATGGGAGGTTATTTCGATGGATTTTATTGTTGGATTGCTACTAACGGCAAGGAGACATGACTCAATTTTCATAGTAGTAGACACTCTGATGAAGAGTGATCACTTTATTCCCATGCGTACCATGTATCAGGCACCTGAAATAGCTAGAGTTTTCATCTGTGAGATTGTGAGGCTGCATGGTGTGCCTAAAAGGATTATATCTGATCGAGGATTGGTGTTTACTGAACGATTTTGGACAAGTTTCCAAGAGGCCTTGGGAACCCAAATTAACTTTAGTACTGCGTATCACCCGTAGACTAATAGGTAGACTAAACGAATGAACCAAACCTTGGAGGACATGTTGCGCATGTACGTGATGGACCAACAAAAGCGTTGGGAAGAATTCTGGCCACTACTGGAGTTTGCTTACAACAACAGTTATTAGAGCACCATTAAGATGGCGCCTTTAGAGTTTCTTTTTCGGGCAACTGTGTCGGACGCCCTTAAGTTGGGATCATCTTGAGGATAGGGTCCTGGTGGAACCAGAAGCGATCCAAGAGATGGAAGAGCAAATGCAAACAATAAGATAAAGGATTAAAGAAGTGCAGGATCGACAGAAGAGTTATGTCGATGCACACCATGTCGACCGTAGTTACGAGGTCATCGATCGAGTCTTCTTGCAGGTTAAACCACATAAGAGTTCAATCAAGTTTGGGAAGGGAGCTAAAATTTCTCCTAGGTCCGTGGGCCCTTTCGATATTGTGGAGAGAAAGGGGCTCGTGGCCTATCAACTAGCCTTGCCTGATTCTTTGAGGCGTATGCAAGATGTTTTTCATGTATCTGTTTTGAGACATTATATTAGTGATCCTACACATGTTATTGACATGAGTTCCTTATAGGTATCGGATGAGGGGACGCTCACGGCTGATTCGGTCCGCATCTTAGATCATTGTGTTTGACAGCTACGATGTCGAATGGTAGATCAGGTCAAGGTCCAGTGGGAGGACGCATATGATATGCACCGGCAGTTTCCATTTTTGTTTGATAGATAGACATATGATACTATGATGCACTTTATTTCGGCATTTATACTGTGAAACTTCGGAACGAAGTTTAGACCAAGAGGGGGTGTATGTAACATCCCACTCTAGCACATTGAGTGAACTCATTCTTTGAGGACACTTGCTCGCAAGTGATCCAGATTATTATGCTATTAAAACTTTTAATTTTTATTATGAGGCATTATGGGTTGATGACATGTTGTTTTACCGCTTTGACATAGATAGGTGTTATTGACTCAGTTTTATTGAGTGTGTAGGATTACAGACCTAGAGGATGCTGAGGCATCAATGGAACCCCTTGGACTCCAGATCGAGTCGGGGGGTGTACCATTGGGGTTTGATTGTTTTACTATGATATTAGTGCATCTGATTAGATGATATGATATGGATATATTCTAACATGATTTGTTGATGATGCATGCTGACGAAATCTTGCCAACCAGACTCACATATGGAGTAAAGGGGTCACGTACGACTACCAGAGATGTTGAGGGAGATGTGCGGATAGTAGCCCTGCCACAACCTATTAGCACTCCCGCCCATGTTCGAACTGTAGGTTAACAATTACCTAGTTCGAGAGGACCCACGATGCCATGAGACTAGACTGTGACAATCGCTCATGATGATTTTAAGGGGTGTGCAATAAGGTAGGGGACTTATTTCTTAGAAGCCCTTAGTCTCCCACAAGTTTACCTAGCAGAGTATTGACTCTAAGGGTTATTGATGTCTACCAAGTCAGACAATAGGTGAGTGGCACCCTTGGAACACGTAGGGCGTCCTGAAGGGCACATCGCGCAAGGGAACAGATGAGGCGAGTGGCACCCTTGGAGCACCTAGTGCTTCCTGAAGGGCATGTCATGTTGTTAACGATGGAGGAATTAACCTAGATTGCCTTAGGACGATAACGTGTTAAGTAATTTTTAAAACAATTTCCCTAATTAAATGTCGCCTAGTATGAAATCTAAGGCCTAAGTCTAAATTATGTTAGTGGTAAAACTTTGTCCTTTATAAATAATAATAATAATAATAAAATAAAAACAACTTGAATAATAATTATGATCTTCGTTAAATCTTGTAACATGAAGGGAGTAAGAAATTAATTTATTCATAAAAAAAATAAAATCTTTGGTTATAAAATGTAAAGAGGGAATTAATTGTTTCATCTTTTGATAATTTAAAATATACTAATTTAATGATAAAGGGAAAATGGGTTAAATTCCACACCTGCCTTTTTGAGTTCTAATTAAAAAGGGGAAAGAGGGAAAATAAAAAAGATTAGAAAACTAGGGAAAAGAGGTAACATAAAAAAAGGAAACAGGGGGGCTTAAGGGAAAAAGTGGAAAGTCAACTTAGTAAAGAATCTACCATTTAAGAGCTTTCTAATTTTAAACTAAATTAGCAATTTCATAATAGGGAAAGCCTTTAAAACTTGTAAGGGAATTTGGGGACACCTAGGAGTGATTCTAGGAGTAACACTAGGTGGGTGAGGGAAATAAGATAATTAATTAATTAAAGAAATTAAATAATGGAGAAATGAAGGGGATGGGTGACACTTGTACGGAAAAGAAGTTTTAGGAATTTATTTTTAAAACTTTAACTAAATGAGATTTAAGAAAGAGTGGAAGTTCGAAACTCTATATAATGAAGGAAGGAGAAGGAGGAATGATCATCTTCTGTTTGTGTAACGTTACGCTGCAGAAATATCTACTTGATTTATTTAGTTGTGAGAGTTGGGATACCCAGCTCGGAGAGGAGTGATAGCTCGACCTTGCGAGACAAGCTGGGAGCTAGACGAAACTTTTGGATAGTGTGTGTGGCCACTTTGCGGCTCGGGGGGCTAAGGGGGAAGAGGAGTACCCCTAGCATTGGCTGGGAGGTACCAGTGAAGTCTCGACGGTCGGCGAGCGGAAACTGCATGGAGCGCGCAGACGTCACTCGGAGTGGGCAAACATGCAATGATACGCTTTCTTCATTTTTGTATGGTAGAATGTATTAGGACTTATGCTTGGATCTGCTTATTTAATGAAAAAGTAATTGATGGTTTTTTTTTTAAATTATTGACTGAAACCTTCCTTAGCCTAGCTCGATGGTTGTTGATTCCCATGGCCTTCGCTTTCCCGCATGTCTTGAGCACCTTGTTGTGGTGTTGATTTTGACCTTGAGGTTGTTTAGCCTTCGTCCCTAGCTCACCAGTCCTCGCTTGAGCAGTCAGCCAGTAGCCTGATCTACGGTCGTCGCCTTAGTGTTAAAATACCTATGGATCTCAACGCCCTGCTTTCCTGTGTGAGGATGGTGAAGCGAAGGAAAACCTACTAGTCGTATACCTTTGTTGTTTGTCCTTGGCTAATTGTTGTCTTGCGCCTTCTAGCGAAAGTACTTCTGCATTTCCGTTTCAGCTCTTCTCTCTCGGAGGGTATTTTATTCATTAGTGATTTTCATGACAGTGTCCTCCTCTTGAAGGGAAAAGTATCAGCGTGCCCACTTGATGACAATGTATTTTTTAAACCTTGTGACTGTGATGAAATTCTTTTAGTGTGAGTTACCCTTTGTTGACAGCGATTTTTTTTATTTACTGGTGACTGTGATTGAACATTTCGGCAACGTTTTACCCATTTGCGGCTGCGAGTTAGCCATTCACTTGCCGACGAATTTACTCCTTCCTTCACAATGTTTTTACCACAGATTTTATAGCACTTTTCCCCATTGAATTACCACGAAATCATCTTAGCTCAATGAATGGAGTAGCTTCTGTTATTTACCGTGAATTTTAACTTGTGTAACAGTGTTGTCCCTATATTTGTGTGGCGTTTTTTGTTGACAATTCTTGTAGTGTGTCAGCACTGATTGGATTGGCTTGGGGTAAGGTTGGTTATGGCCCTGCATTGTTAGCCTATCCTCCATTAAAATCTACACCTCAATTGTTACCTCTGCAATAGGTACCTGCAGATAGTTGTAACACCTTACCTCCGCAATTGTAAACATGATTTTGTTGTAACACTTACCTCTGCGATTTGTACTACTATGACACCTGCCTATGCATTTTTTTTTGGGCCACAGATCTCTGTAATATTCCCTTGAATTATTGATTGGCAACGATCTGATAGTTTCACTTTGACTGTGTTAGGGTCGCGAATATGGCTGTGCATGGGAAGCGTATTAACTATGTGATAGTCGAGCCCTAGGCGTCTGAGATTTGTTGTGTGGTTGACCTTTAGCATCAACAGATAGAATTTGATTGTTTACTCGAAACAATCTAAACGATGATGGATGCAATTGAATGTTACTGACATCAATTTTTCTTTTACTTAAACTACAGCCTTGTCTTATAATAATTCTGTGTCTTAATTTATGTAATAGGTATAGCCTCATGTAATATTCGACAACAGTCTTGACTGTTGACACCTATGTGTAATTCCGATTTAATTGGCAACCATTGTGCATTTACCCAAGAGCTTTATAGTCTTGGTAATTCACAATTACTTACCCACCTCTTCTCACCTATTTAGACAGCCCGATATGGGGTTCTGTGGTGTTTCACTTTTACCTCTGAATTTTACTATGTCTCGCAGTAATTCTCATTTATTACATACAGCAGTAAATCTCATTAATGCTTATGGCAGTGAATCTAATTTTAGTTATATGGTCTTAGTTGCGCATTGAATGAATATGGCCTTATAGAACTTACACTTCTTAGTCGACCCCTTATTATTTGTAGAAATTTAATGAGTTAATGAGTTAATAAATGTTTCACTATTGATTTTGCCTTAATGTAGACAACCTTGTTAATTGCTATATTAATGGTTATATTATTGTCATGTTAATTGCCTTATTTGCTATATTAATTCTCAATGTCTTATAATTTGATTAAATGTATTACTTTCAAGGCATATTGTAATAGTATAGTGAGTAATTTAATGAGTTAATAATGTTTCACTATTGCTTTTTCCTTAATGTAGATAACCTTGATCATTGCTATATTAATGGTTATATTATTGTCATGTTAAATGCCTTATTTGCTATATTAATTGTCAATGTCTTATAATTTGATTAAATGTATTTCTTTCAAGGCATACTGTAATAGTATAGTGAGTAATTTAATGAGTTAATAATGTTTCACTATTGCTTTTTCCTTAATGTAGATAACCTTGTTAATTGCTATATCACTGGTTATATTATTGTCATGCTAATTGCCTTATTTGCTATATTAATTGTCAGTGTCTTATAATTTGATTAAATGTATTACTTTCAAGGCAATACTGTAATAGTATAGTGAGTAAATGTTACATCTCTTTCAATCCAGTCACTGTGTTATGATCTTAAGTTTAATGCCTAGCCTCTGATACTTTCTCTACTGATCATTTCGTGGAATGACCAGTTCTACTAGTTAAATGTTATATAGTAACAAGTGTTAATGTCTTACACGTCATTCCCTTCTAGGATTGCATTAAGGATTAAATTGGGGGCACGTTGATGACCCATCTATGATTTAGATTTGCTCACTGTAAGGGTTCTAATTACTTGTGTAATAAATTTGGGTGCGTTGGGTTGTTAGGATGATTGTCATTATCTTAGTAGGCTTGGTCTGCTTGTGTCGGGTGGGATGTAAACACCTCCTTGTTCCTCAAAATAGTCGCCAGCCTTGCGACCTTAAATGGTCAAAATCGATGGGAACCTGGGCTTCAGCGTTGCTTATGTGTCCTAGAAGTCCTAACCATTGCAGGGTAGGATGGACGGGTAGTCTTTCTTAATCTTCGTCGGTTGAGTGTCGTACATTGCTTCCAGTTGCTTGATGTGCTTTTATGATAGGTCACCATGTTGTGGTCGTGTGTGTTGCATGCGTCAATTTTGTCATCATGTTGCGACGGTTGAGTATAAAGTCTTTATTACCCTTCTACACACACCTAAAAAAAAAAAATTGCTTGTTTGTGAGGCTTGTTGTCGTAACGAAATAGGAGGTTCGTTACAAGACATAATTATAGAATTACGTTACCTCACATTTAATAAATAGTAGAGTCACATGTTTTTGAAGAACTCTTTACTACCCAAGAGAGATGGGGGTCTCTATATCCATCATTAGAAGTAGGAGAACCTGTAGGCTAGTGTAATTTTAATGTTTCCCTAGGAATAACCAACCTATATGTTGAGTTTTTAAAGATAAATTGAATTGGATGCATTGAGTTGAGGTTTCACTCTCCATTTTTCTGGTGCTTTGCTTCTGACTACAAAGGTTACTAATTTCTATAATAATTATGAAGAAGTGGCTAATTTACCATCAATTGGAAAAAGAATGGCATACTATGATAGAATAAAATTGGCCCATGCAAAATATAATTGTAGTGATTTATATGTACGTCTTACTAACCTAGATGATTCATAAATACAATTGGTATAATTGGTTTCACAAGGGATGTGCAATATATTCATCTAGGGTGAGATGGTGCATCTCCATTTTGACACATTTTGACTCCCTTTTCCCCTTCTTATCTACTCCTTTTTGTCCATATTTCACGTTGTCACTAGATATTATGTTGTGTGAGGTGAGGATGATTGCAACAAGGTAATTTGATAGTATTTGATGGGTTTAATGGATTTCTATTCATCTAAAAAAGATTGTATGTATCAAGAAGACCAATAATAATTTTGTATATATATTATGCACACCAGATGCAGACGGTATCAAGAAGACTAACAGAAGCATATTCATCGGAATCGGATACAACAATTTTGCGGTTAAATTAGCTAACAAAAATATTCATGGAAAACAATAGATAATTTCAGCTATAAACTACAATGTAATAGAATACATAAAAAAGTGTATCTGCAGAATGTAATTTTATTCTTAAAATAATAAAATTAAGTTGTTTATATATATATATATATATATATATATATATATATATAACTGTTACCTAGTTATATCTATTTGGAGTCCGTGTTATCCCTATATAAGTTTGACAATTAAGTTTTTCGTTATATTTATTACACTTTGGCTTATTTAAGAAGTCATTTCTATGTATATAAGGACTATTACCTTTGAAAAGCGAATCTTTGAAAAGTGAATAAGAATAGATCACATGGCTGTGACATTGAATAATATAAATTCCAATTCATCCATGTTTACGTGAGTTAAGAGGATTTTCGTTTCAATTTATCATTATTGTAGATTAAATAAATGCCTTGTTACGAGGAGGTAAGGCGCGCTCCCACCAGAACAAATGTTATTGTTTTTAATGTTATTCGAGGAAAGGCCCACTCCAACCAGAACAAATGTTATTGTTTTTAAGTTATTTAGCTAATAGTTGAATTATGTGTTTAATATAAATTTACACTTCAACAGAATCGTTGAATCTTATAGTTCTTGGTGGAATTCTGTTATAACAAAGTAGTTTGGGAAACAATGGTTTTTGTATGTGTGTGTTTTATACAGTATCAATTATGTAATAGTGTTTTTTTATGTAAATGCAAATTAATTATGTTTAATTTAATTTAAAATTGTGAATTTAAAATTTTTAGAACAATAATATAGTTTTTTTTTATAAAAGAATAATACAAAATTTGTGAAAAAGGAAATCTGAAGTCTCTGTAAAAAGCATGGTGTTTCATAAGTAATTAGATTTTTGTATTCACATACTAAATAACAATTTTAATCATTAGTCTTATATTAAAATGTAAATTAAATTATTCTCATTTGATTTAATATAGTTAATCATATTCAAACATAGTCTACCACTACCAACATTAAAAAAGTATGGTCAAACATGGTAAAAATGAATAATACAAAATCTGTGACGAAAGGAATTTGAAGTCTCTATAGAAAGCATGGTGTTTCATAAGTAATTAGATTCTCTTGTTGACATACTAAATAACAATCAGTTTAACCATTATTCCTATATTAAGAATGTAAATTAAATTATCATCTTAAAATATCATCAACCATGGTAAAATATCATAGATACTTTTATATTTTTAAATTGATATTTTATTTTACTAATGTATTAAAACTATCCACACACATCCATTTTGAAATAGTACAACTACATAATCAAATGTGCTGAATATAAGTTAACCTCATTTTCTATTTTTTTTTTATTATTAATATATCAACCACATTTAATTATGCTAATCAATATAATCAGTTTATTCAAAAAAATAATAAAAAATAAATTTTTTGATAGGATGATAAAAAAAATCAATAGATATTATTATTAATGTCCATTTTATAATGTTACATTGTGTGATATTAGGAATGGGATCAAAACTCTCTATATGCATGAGATATTAAAGACCCACTCCACTAAAACATTTAAAATATTATTTATATTTAAACTTACACTTGTGGTTAAATTTTCATTAGATTTTTTTTTTAATTAATGTGAATATAATTTTTTTAATATAAATATAAAAATAAAAATAAATTGTTAATTTTTTTTATATATAACTCAACACTAAAAAATTTAAAATATTATTTACATTTACATTTACACTTGTGGTTAAATGTTTATTATATATTTTTTTATTTAATGTGAATATAATTTTTTAAATATAAATATAAAAATAAAAATAAAATTGTTAAATTTTTTTATATATAACTAAGTCAAAAGAAACATTTTAACAAAATTAAAATACTTACCAAAAATTCACATGATTAGACTTTTCATACATTAAAATATTTGAATACAATTTACATTTATATTTTTTTAATATAATATTTAAAAAAAAATAATGAAATTTTTTTGTTTCATTTAAATTAAATTAAAAGAATTGTCTTAAGAAAATTCAAAGTCCTTATAAAAAATTAATATGATTTAATATAAAATAAAATTTTCATTTCTATTATTTTAAACTAATTTTTTTTGTTTGTTAGTTTATCTGTGACATGTGGGACTAATTTGTGGCTAAGCTGTCAAAATCATCTTGGGATAGCACCCGACCTGAGCCACACCAACCCTTAACATGAGTTACACCTCGGGGACTATTATTTTAAACTATAAAGTAGAATGAGGAATATCTTAAAACTTGTAAATTGATAATTATATCAAGATATTTTCAAATTAAAATACATAATCACAACCATTTTTAAATTAATTTACATATAATTTATACTTAATAATTGTATTGAAATATCTTTTAAAATTATATATAATCTCATTTACAAAGTTTTTGGAATAGAATAAGCTTTAATATTATCTAAATAACAATTTCATTATTACATTTTAAAAATTAATTTATATATAAAAAAAAATTCAAAATTAACCTTTTACATTAATTTTTTTTAATATTAATAACTCTTATATGTCTACCATTATATAATTTATAATATAATTCACAAAATCAATTTTAATAGGTTGACAAAACTAAAAACTATGTAATAAATATAATGTTTATATTCTTAAAATTATGGATACCAAAATGAAGAAAGAACATATCACTTCACAATTCTGAAAGGGTAAAAATTATATTATTTAAAAGAGAACTTATTAAATATAATTATCTACATTCAGTTAAAAATGGGTATGATCAGATAACTCTAAAGCCAAAGTGTTGCAATATCAAACATTAATCAATTATAATTAATTATAATTATAAAACAGAAATATGTTTTAAAAGAAAATATTCAAAAAATATTATTATTGTGAAAAAATGTACCAATATAAAGGATATATCATAAAAATTATCATTCTAAAAAAACAATTACAATTTATTTAAAATGTGTTACAATATCATTTAAAAATGGGTATGATCAGATAACTCTAAAGCCAAAGTGTTGCAATATCAAACATTAATCAATTATAATTAATTATAATTATAAAACAGAAATATGTTTTAAAAGAAAATATTCAAAAAATATTATTATTGTGAAAAAATGTACCAATATAAAGGATATATCATAAAAATTATCATTCTAAAAAAACAATTACAATTTATTTAAAATGTGTTACAATATCAAGTTTGATCAATTATAATTAAGTAAAATAGTAAAACAAAAATAAGTATAACAAATATATACTAAAATAATGAAAATATTATTATTGTGAAAAACATATGCACCAATATTAAATACCTATTATAAAAAATATCATTATAATAAAAAAAGATAATTACAATTTATTTATAAAGTTGAATATGCATTTATAACAAATTGTGTATGGCATCTTACTTTCATTTAAGTAATACTTGGTTTATAACTCTTTACACAGATTAACTTTGAATAAATATATTTGGAATTGTTTCTTCAACACTTCCCATTACAACAGAACATATAAGAACTTGAATCACTTCTCCTACTCACAGGGATACATGAATAAAAACTTAAAAATTTATAATTTTATTTGATAACATAATAACTCCTTTTTATTCTTACACACAACTACCTCCTCTAAACATACCAATTTTCCACTTTCACTATATAGAAAATGAATATTAAAAACCATACTATTCTCCCATAACCATTTCTAAATATTACAACCTTTCAACCACCTCCTCTGAGCATACCACTCTTCACTGTATAAAAGGAGATATTGAAAAAAGCACTGTTCTCCCCATAACCATTTCTAAATGTTACACTAAACCTTTCATCAAAAATAACTAAACATCAACAACCTTTATATAATAATCACATCACAAAAATTGAAAAACAACAATCTCAACACTTAACCCCATCACTTATAAGTATGTCCCAGTAAATAATAACAACCTATCAATTTAACATCACAACAAAATACTCATTTACCCATGGCTTGACCCATGGGAGGTGCCATGGCAATCCCTGCCTGGGCTGATTGACGTTTTTCCATATTTACCGCCCACCCTGCGTATTGGACATCACATAAATAATCAAAGCTTGCAAGTCCTCGATCAATAACATTATTACAAGCGGCAGTTTCTACAATATAGCTATAAACACATGAACTGATTAATATATACATTACCCAGAGCTGGATCAAAGCCTCTGTTCTTCAGTTCTCTGTATTCCTGGCACAGAGCACAGCACCCACAAAAGCAGTGAACAA
>JZKD02S1674576.1:505313-518774 GCA_000966675.3 Picea glauca
TATGTATGTATGTATGTATGTATCCTTGCCATAGACTATACTTCTAACCTAAACAAAACTATTTGAAATATTTATATAAACCCACCATAGACTATGCGTCTGATTGCACAAGTAAGGCATACTATGGGAAAGGTATCAACATATAAACAACCTAAATTCTGAAGTGATAAATCAATTCCCTCGGGTGTAAGTGACAGACACTTAATGAACAAATTAATATTAGTATGAAAACCAGTACATGCAAGTATTAGGATTGGAAGACTATAACTAAATGGTCGATTGTATATTACTCGTTCCTTCTTAACTGTCATTCCCATCTGGACTAATCCTGGCATAAGGTTTAATAGATCCAATGAAAGTTATAGAACTCCAACTAAACTAGATGGAAAGACTAAAACTATGGTTCAGACTATCTGTCATTATGATTTTCCATGGTTTGAGGCGAGATTATCATGGATACGATCGTAATGGTGTAATGAACTCTTCCAAAAGCATTTAAGGTATTTTGTATCGCACCTCCTTGGGACCATCATGTGTTTTAATGTGCCCCTTTGAAATTTCACCACCTTTCCCTAACCACAGTGGTTAGGTACAATTTGTCATTATTCATCAGTGGACTAGTAGACAAGGTTTTCCTGAGGCTATTGTTTCATTCTTGATGTTGGCTCTGTGTATCCTACGACTATGTTTGAGGTTACCCTGGCTACCAATTATTTCTCTATGGTATTTCCAATGCTTATGATGTTGGCTCACTCTGGTGGGAATACGTTCGGTAGACCCCAACCACCAGATATTGCCCTAAGCCAGGTAAGAGCTTCTGGTTAATAAATTCAAAACCCTCTGTGTTATAATAAAAATTTCTATGTATATCAATCTTTTTCAAAAGATTCCTAAAGCATGAATGGTTGGTCTATCATTGTCTGGTATAGAAGGTAGTCCTTTATCTGAGCCCTTCGTGGATAATGTTGCTTCGACAATGTATATTTTTTTTCTTGGTATTGACTGTATATTGTGTGAGATTTCTTTCTTGGGTTTTCTACCTTAGTGCATAACTGGATTATTCGACCGTGTGAAAGGAATTTTACCTTAAGATTTTCAAAATTTTGAGTTTCCTTTCAGTTACAGTCGTGCAAAAAATCACATAGTTCTGTATTTTAAGTTTTCGATCTATTTTGGTTTCTTGAGGTACATCTCTCGGTGCTTGCCAGGTTTTTCATTTTTTTTTGTTTTTGTTTTAGAGTTGGCATCATGTGTTTCCTCTGTAACGCTATCCACCGTAAGCTCAGAGTATCTTCTTACCTAACTAAGCCCGTGCCACTTCGACCTATAACATACTCTTCGCGTTCCCAATGACTCTACGAAGGAAGGTTTTGAAGCTAAGAGATAAATCTTCGTGATATAGTTTAACTTTCATTACCCCTTACTCTAGATATATTTAATGAATCATATCTTCCAGGCTATAAGTATGATTTGTATAATACAGTTACCCGTATTATTTTGCAACACATATAAATATATAAATATGAATTATAGTTTATAGCCTCCTATTGTGTATCCTTACCCTGAAGCTCTCGGGTTTTGCCGAGGATTACCCTCGCCTGTGGTCCTGCAGACTTGGATGTCTAAATCTGTTTTATTGTTATTTTAAATTTTCTTCAAGGGAAGAACTCCTGTTTGCTCAGGATTCTGTCTGTGACTTCATTTCGTTTGTTTCAAACTAATTAAATTAATTAGGAAATATTACTCTGTAGTCAAATGGGTGACCCTACAGGTCACGGTTTGCAATGTACTATCCTTATTAGTTACTCTTGTCTAGTATATAATTATTAATTTTCTTTCTAAAACGAATGATTCAAATTTTGTTTGTTACAATCTAATGATGGGGCCTTGTTTAACTATGAGGAAACCCATCAGGTGACTCTTAGCCCTCTCCACCACTTCGGGTCTGCGGTGACCTTTCCATGGTTACAAGGAGGAAGGACAACATTTAGTTCTAAAATCCACCAGCTAAGTATAGTCTGAAAAATTTATCTGCGTTAATTTTTTTTGCAATTATTTTATTCTGTTAGTTGACACTATGCTAATAAAGTTTCTTGGTCTTTCTACAAGATTTGGGCGCCTTTGACCTCTTTGGATTCCAGGACATTGATTGGTGCAAGAGGTATTCGGGTTCCTATTTACCGTGCTCTTACAAAAATTATAATCTCAGGTTCTATCGAATGAGACAATTTAGTTCTAGAATACAATTATCGTGGGAAGCAATTGTACTAGGCTCCTACACAACTAGTTATTTATACATTCCATTTTCTTAGAGGGATGTAAGGGTCAATCCTCTTACTGTGACATGGTTGAAAATAATTACCATTTCAAAATTTGTGTTCCTGTATAATAGATGTGTTTGTACTCAGGACTCTGTATCTGGGTATTAAGATATATTCATGTATTGAAGATTTACTCTATATCTCCTCTTGAGATTACTTTGGTCTTATAAAACAATTCAAACAATTTTCTCTAGTTATTCATATAGCTGGGAAATTTCAGAATTAGTTATATGGTTACGAAATTTGTATGTCTCGGGATTATATGTCCTCTGTTCTTGAACTTATGAAAGTTTTATTCCTATGCTAACTTATATCAGAACGCAGAATTTTGTTTATGAATAACCAAATCTGTACAATCTTGTACTGTTAGTAAAATCGTAAATATGGAAGACATACTCAATTTTCCTCATGTATCTAGCATTGAAGTTCTTATGGGGTAAATCTTTAGATGTTTATTTCAATTAAAAAAAATCATGCAGCATAGTTATCAATTGTAATTATATATATATATATCATGATTCCCGTCATACATAGAGTTTCATCCTGATTTTGGTTTTAATATTTATATGGATGAAAATCCCAATTAAATACTATGGCTCTGGGTATTTACCTACAGAAATATAAGCACACATGTATATATACATAATTCAGTTCCATCCACATTATGCACATAGATAGTTTACTCAGTAAAATACAATTAACTGTGAGGTTTATCCCATTACAACATTAATCTAATCTACAGAACAAATTCTTCTAGAATTTAACCAGATGTACTCTTTCAACTAGTATATGAAATGAAAATAGCGTTCGTTGAGCAGTCTAATCAATAGAGATAATTCATTCAGAATTATTTTTAGAGGCATTCTGTCAGTTCTTAAGTCTAACGACATTCAATTAGATTTTCGTCCATAGTAATACTTCTATCAAAAATTAAACAGATGCATTCTATCAGTTATTAAACCATATAACATTGAGCCAGAGAAAAGAGTAGGTTGACATATCTGGACAGTTGCCGAATAAGAAATGTAACATCCACGTTCCTCCCAACCTTAGAACAGAACAACCAAATCACTTGTCTCGTTCTCCCCCTAGCCTGACAATGAATCCATGAGGGAGAAATCAGAACTTCTCCTCAGCAATAGTCCTTTAGTTGCATCAACTTCTCCTTGCCTCATACTCAGAAAGTAGTGTTCATAACACCAAGAGATAATTCCTTTCTCCAACATACTAGGCAATGTCCTGCCTCCTCCCATATGGTATATATCCAAAGCATTTGTGCCTAGGTCTTTTCCCCCTTTGGGAATTTTCACATCTTTCCAAATCCTTGATTTCCAAGGGCTGCCAATGGCCAAATTCCTGATTTTCCACTTGTAATAATTAACCCTGAGGTAGTTCCAACATGTTCCCCACTCATGGAGTCATGGTCAGCTGATTTTAACCTGTTTGTTCCATTTTTCCATCAGCAATAAATACAAAATATTTTGTTTCATGCGAGTTCCATAGTCAAGTAGTTAGTTGGGTCAAATCAGATCTCTTCCCAACAGTCATAATTATTAATTACAATTAACTAAATTTGAAATTCATAATTTCCATAAATGGCAAAAATTTTCCAATTTTGAATTACCAAAAATGGAAATAATTTCCTAAGAAATTTCAGATTTAAAAATAATTTATTTTTGGGGATGTTACATCTTTTCCCCCTTCAATAAAACACTGTCCTCAGTGTTCGTTCCTTTCTTGGAATAAGGTTGGATGAGATTTATGCAAATCTCCCTCCAACTCCCAAGTGACGTCCTCAGGGCTAAAGTGCTTCCATTGCACTTTTACCTGGGCGATGACTCTATTCTGAAGTGATATTTATCTACTGTCCAAAATGTGCAGAGGTTCCGTTTGGAACTCGCTTTCTGGTTCCACCTGCACCAAGTTCCAATCGATCATATGAGTAGGGTCATGAACATAATTCTTTAACAAAGAAACATGGAATACATTATGAATTTTTAGATTGGCAAAGAGTGCAAGATGGTATGCTATAGGTCCAATTCAAGCTAAGATCTCGAAAGGGCCACAAAACCTGGGTGCCAATTTGGCACAATTCCCTAGATTTAGTGAGATTTTTTGGGCTTTGACTTTTAAATAGACATGGTCTCCCACTTGAAATTCCAGGTGTCTTCTTTTCTGGTCCGCATAACTTTTATGTCTATCATGTGCCTCTTTTAAGTTCTATTGTAATTTTCTTACCATGCTCTCCATTTCTTGGAGCATCTATGGTCCTACCATGAGTCTGTCAACTGGGTTGTCCCAGTTAATCTGAGTCGTACACTTTTTGTCATATAGTACTTCGAAAGGGCTCATCTTAGTCGATGTTTGGTATCCATTATTGTATGAAATTTCTACCAAGTGCAGGTAGTCTTCCCACTTGCTTGGTTTTGTTCTTACGTACATGAAGAACATGTCTTCTACAATTTGGTTTGTTCGTTCAGTCTACCCATCCATTTGTGGATGATAACTTGTGTTGAAATTCAAGTTAGTATTTAACCCTGCAAATGATTATTTCCAAAAAGTAGATGTAAATTTTACGTCTGTATCCGAAATCACCATTTTAGGAATACTATGTAGTCTAAAAATTTCTTTCATGAATATTTCAACAATGTTAATGGATTTAAAAGTAGACTTTACAGGAATAAAGTGTACAAACTTACTAAGTTTATCGATTACCACCATAATTGAATCATTATGTTTTTGAGTTCTAGGAAAACCTGTAATAAAGTCTAGTGATATAGTCTCCCATTTCCATTCTGGCACTGGTAAGGGATGCAACAGGTCAGTTGGATGCTAGTGTTCATCCTTTACCTATTGACAATATTGACACTTAGCTAAGTATTATGATGTTTCTCCCTTCATATTAGGCCAATAAAATAACTTTCTTAGTGTTGTTATCGTTTTCTGGTATCCTGGATGACCAGAATACAGCTTCTTGTGAACCTCATCCAAAACTATTCACTTTAACTCTGCCAAATCTGTTATTTATATTCTGTTTTTAAATCGTAGTAGACCATTTATGTCCAAATTCATATATGTTTTGTCTGACTTTTTTGTAGTGTTCTGAAATTCTGCCACTGTTTTAGTGTAATTTTCGTTGTTATTAATTGCGGCCTTTATCCTATGTTCAAGATCACTTTCTTCCCTGCTTATGTTTATTTCAAACAACCCATGAACTCTTCTTCTTAAGGCATCAACCACCTTGTTTTCCTTACCCTTGATATGTCTTACCTCAAAGTCAAATTCGCTCAAGAAGGCTAGCCATCTTGCTTGCCTTGCATTAAGGTCCAACTCACTAAACAAAAATTTCACACCACTATTATCCGTCAATAATAGAAATTTTCTTCCCATTATGTATTGTTGCCACATGTTTAAGGCATGTATTACAACTACCAACTCTAAGCCATGAGTGACGTAGTTTCATTCGTGTTCCTTTAGTTTTCAAGACTCATAACAAATAACGTGTCCTTCTTGAGTTAGGACACCACCTAGTTCTTCTTTACTCGTGTCTACATAGACGGTGAAGTCTTTGTTCGGATCTGCTACCTTTAAAATGGGTGCAGTCGTTAACAATTTCTTTAACTGATTGAAACTATCTTGACATTTCTGTGACCAGTTAAACTTGGTTCCCTTATTTTTTAATGATGTTATAGGCTATGCAATTTTGGAAAATCCCTCTATAAATATGCGGTAATATCCGGTGATTCCCATGAATGACTGGATGTCCTCTACATCGTTAGGAATCGACCATTCCATGATAGCTCTTATTTTCTCAAGGTCGACTGCAATGACTTCTGCAGATATTACATGTCCTAGGAAGTGCATTTTCTTATGATAAAAGTCACACTTATCGAATTTAACATATAGTTTGTGCTTCCTTAAAGTTTGTAGAACTATCCTCAAGTGCTCTTCACATTCTTCTTCTATTTTAGAATATACTAGAATATTGTCAATAAATACCAACACAAACTTGTCTAAGTACTGACTGAAAATACTGTTCATTAAACACATAAACGTGGTTGGTGCATTAGTGAGTCCAAAAGGTATAATAACAAATTCGTAATGTCCATATATCATTTGGAAAGTTGTTTTACTTATGTTCTCATATTTTATCCTAACCTGGTGATAACCAAATCGTAAATCTAATTTCGAGAAAATATTTTCCCCACCTACTTGATCGAACAGATCATTTATCCTAGGTAAGGGGTACTTATTCTTAATCACCATTTTGTTTAATTTCCTGTAATCGATGCATAATCTCAGAGTTTTGTCTTTCTTTTTCACAAAGAGGACTGGTGCTCCCCATGGTGAAACACTTAGTCTGATATATTCTTTGTCTAATAATTCATGTAGTTGAATTTTTAGTTATGTTAATTTTGAAAAACTCATTCGGTAAGGTGATTTAGAGATAGGGGCTAAACTAGGTAGTAGGTCGATAGAAAAATCTGTCTCCCTCCTTGGGGGTAATTCAAGTATCTCATCAACAAACATATCTCTGAAATCATGCAAGACAACAAAATCCTCCAAGTTAGGTTTATCTTCTTTTTCTAACAAGTTTGTTACTTGGATGGCATAAACTTGACAACCCTTTCTCATGCATTTCTTGAATTGCATTTCTGAAATCTGTATAACTGAGATTGGTTTTTGTATACCTTGAATTGTCCTAGAAGTGTCATTTTTGTATTTATACTTGAGTTATTTTTCATAACAATATAACACTGATTTATGTATTTATAACCAATCCATTCCAATAATTACATCATAAGACCCTAACGGTAGAATGTTCATATTTGTCTTTATGTTATAACCACCTAAACTGAACTCATAATCAGAAATAAAGTCGACTACTTTTCTTTTTGTTCCTATTGCTAGTTGTACCAACCAAGATTTTGCATGTCTTGTTTTCTTAAGTTTATTTGAATCCACTATACCAGGAGCGATATAACTCAATGTAGCTCTAGGGTCAATTAAAATAGAAATACGAGTGTTATTGATTTTACCTTCAATTTCCACCACAGAGGATTGGTGGTCAACTTGTCGGCCATCCACAACTGCATTTATCCAATGCAAGCTTCTGCCCACTTCTCCCACCGTAGAGTCTTCCTGCAGGTTGTGAACCGTAGTTCTGGCTACTGAAGTCAAACATGAGAAGTTCCTCCTTAAGTGAGGTTCTTCACATTCCCAACATTTTAACGGTTCTCGGGGGATGTCCCCGAACTTCTTTGTTCCCAGGGTTACTAGTTTACCACTTCGTTGGGTGTTCTGATTGTTCGAGTAAAAATATTTCCTTTGAAAACTTTTTACTGCACTCCGATAAGAAGCTGGATGATATCCCTTCTTCCAGTAGTTCATTCGGTCTTGTTTCTTATCTTTCCAAGCCTTTGTAAATTCTGAGTCTTATTTGTATGGGTCATAACACATTCGGGCTTTCCTGAATAGTTCACTCAAGGACCTGGGATTATCAAATTCGATTATGTCCTTATAGGAATGTGGTAAACATCTTAGAAACCATTGGATTTTCACTTTGTCCTCCTGGATATAAGGAACGAACCTTAGTAATTCCAAGAACTTGTTTATCATATCTTCCATAGCCATTTGACCGAGTCGCAACTCATAAAATTCTTTGGTTTTTCTTTCATAGTAACTTTCAGATAGGTACTGTTTCTTAAAGTATTTCTTAAAATCTGACCATTCCATTTTTTTTTCCTTTAGACCCTTGGCCAACTTCAGGTCTTTCCACCAAATGTTGGCTTTCCCTTTCAAATTATAGATTGCCATTCTGACCTTCATATTGCTAGAATAGTTTTATATCTGGAAATACTTCTTGATGTCTAATAACCATGCTTCAGCTTCCTCCCTTGTTCTGGATTCCCCATCAAAGGTAGATGGTTTGATTTTCTTAAAATCTCCCTCAAGGTGATCTACATGTTTCCTTCTTCTGGCTGTTTTTGTTTTATCTTCAACTAACAGTGTTCCTTTAGATGAACTGTCCCCTTTTTCTACTTCAGGACCAAAATTCTTGGAGGCCCTTTTACTGACCTTTTCTTCTTGGTTATCATCCTTTGGGATTTTCTTTCTCACTATACTTCGCAGCATAGCTTCATTTATTTCCTGTTGTTCCCGTTGTGCCTTTTTCAGTTTCTCATTGTCTGCTTTGAAAACCTGCAACTCAACAATGATATTTCTCATCGTTTCTAGAAATTCGGTAGGCGAGCTTCCATCACTATTCTGTCTTTGATCTTCAAGATGTCTTTGTTCAGGATTCTCCTCAAGTCTGATTTTCACTTCATCCTGGGCTCCCATGATTAACACAAAATAGAAAAAGAGTTTTCTATTTGTAACAGTAATGGTTTTTTAGTTTTACATCGATAGAAACATGTGATAAGTAAATGTTTTGGCCCTATTCAAGGTCCAAGTGTTATAACCTTTTCTCTGATACCATATGTAATGTTTCCCTAATTTTGTCACAAAAAAAATAAAAAATTCCTTAGGGACATTAAACTTAATTACCGCGTCCATTACATGTCAGACATTTCTTGCTACATTATAAGGTGATTAAATACTTCTTTCTTTCCACCATTTACACTTACCAAGTCCTTTATCAAAGGTGATTAAAGGAATTTATCTAAACTTAATCTGAAGGGAGATGGATATATTCTAATACATAAACAAAAGAAACTATTTGTATATGTGTGTGTGTGTGTGTGTGTGTATCCCTGCCATAGACTATACTTCTGACCTAAACAAAACTATTTGAAATATTTATATACACCCTCCATAGACTATGTGTCTGATGTGTCTGATCGTGCAAGTAAGGCATATTATGGGAAATGTATCAACGTATAAACAACCTAAATTCTGAAGTGATAAATCAATTCCCTTGGGTGTATGTGATAGACACTTAATGAATGAATTAATATCAGTATGACAACCAGTACGTGAAAGTATTAGGATTGCAAGACTGTAACTAAATGGTCGGTTGTATATTACTCATTTCTGCTTAACTGTCATTCCCATCCGAACTAATCATGGAATAAGGTTTAACAAATCTGATGAAAGTAATAGAACTCCAACTAAACTAGAGGCAAAGAATAAAACTATGGTTCAAACTGTCTATCATTATGATTTTCCATGGCCTGAGGTGAGACTATCATGGCTACGATCATAATGGTGTAGTGAACTCTGCCAAAAGCATTTAAGGCATTCTGTAACACACCTCCTTGGGACCATCGCATGTTTTAATGTGCCCCTCTGAAATTTTTCTACCTTTCCCTAACCATAGTGCTTAGGTACAGTTCATCATTAATCATTGTTGGACTAGTAGACATGGTTTTCCTGAGGCTATTGTTTCATTCTTGATGTTGGCTCTGTGTATCCTGCGACTATGTTCGAGGTTACCCTGGCTACCGATTCTCTCTCTGTGGTATTTCCAATTCTTATGATGTTGTCTCACTCTGGTGGGAATACGTTTGGCAGACCACGACCACTAGATACTGCCCTAAGCGATGTAATATCTTTTGGTTAATAAATTTGAAACCCTTTGTGTTGTAATAAAAATTTATGTGTATATCAATCTTTTTTGAAAGATTCATAAAGCATGAATGGCTGGTCTATCGTTGTCTAGTATAGAAGGTAGTCCTTTATCTGAGCCCTTCGGGGATAATGTTGCTTCGGCAATGTATATTTTTGTTTCTTGGTATTGACTGTATATTGCGTGAGTTTTCTTTCTTGGTTTTTCTACCTTAGTGCATAACTGGATTATTCGACTGTGTGAAAGGCCATTTACCTTGAGCTTTTCATAATTTTGTGTTTCCTTTCAGTTACATTCACGTGAAAAATCACATAGTTCTATTTTTTAAGTTTTTGATCTGTTCCAACTTCCTGAGGTACATCTCTCGGTGCTTGCCAAAGTTTTTTTTTTTGTTTTTTATGTTTTAGAGTTTGCATCGTGCATTTCCTTTGTAACCATGTCCACCGTAAGATCAAGGTATCTTCTTACCTGACTAATCCTGTGCCACTTCAACCTATAACATACTCTTCGCATTCCCAATGAATCTATGAAGGAAGGTTTTGAAGCGAAGAGATAAATCTCCATTATATAGTTTCACTTTCGTGACCCCTTACTCCGGATATATTTAATGAATCATATCTTCTAGGCTATAAGTATGATTTGTATAATACAATTACTCTTATTATTCTTCAACACATATAAATATATAAGTATGAATTACAGTTTTCAGCCTCCTCTGTTGTATCCTTACCCCGAAGCTCTCTGGTTTGGCTGAGGATTACCCTCGCCTGTGGTTCTGCAGACTTGGATGTCTAAATCTGTTTTATTGTTATTTTAAATTTTCTTCAAGGGAAGAACTCCCATTTTCTCAGGATTCTATCCGCGACTTCATTTTATTTGCTTCCAAAATAATTAAATTAATTAGGAAATCTTACTCTGTGGTCAAATGGGTGACCCTACAATTCATGTTTTGTAGTGTACAGTCCTTATTAGTTACTCTTGTCTAGTATATAATTATTCATTTTCTATCTGAAATGAATGATTCAAAATTTGTTTGCTACAATATAATGATGGGACCCTATTTAACTGCGAGGGTACCCATCAAGCGATTCTTATCCCTCTCCATCCCTTCGGGTCTGTGGCCACCTTTCCATGGTTACAAGAAGGAAGGACAACATTTACTTCCCAAATCCACCAACTAAGTATAGTCTGAAAAATCCATCTACATTAAATTTTTTTGCAATTATTTATTTCTATTAGTTGACACTATTCTAATAAAATTTCTTGGTCTTTCTATAGGATTTGGGTGCCCTTGACCTCTTCGGATTCCAGGACATCAATTGGTGCAAGAGGTATTCGGGTTCCTGTTTACTGTGCTCTTACAAAAATTATTATCTCAGGTTCTATCGAATGAGACAATTTAGTTCTAGCATACAGTTATCATGGGAAGCAATTGTACTAGGCTCCTACGCAACTGGTTATTTCTACATTCGATTTTCTTAGAGGGACGTAAGGGTCAATCCTCTTACAGTGACATGGTTAAAAATAATCACCATTTCAAAAGATTTGTTCTTGTATAATAGATGTGTTTGTACTCAGGACTTTGTATATGGGTATTAAGATATATTCATGTATTGAAGCTTTACTCTATATCTCCTCTCGGGATTACTTTGGTCTTATAAAACAATTTGAACGATTTTCTCTAGTTATTCATATAGCTGCAAAATTTCAGAATTAGTTATATGCTTACGAAATTTGTATGTCTTCGGATTATATGTCCTTTGTTCTTGTACTTATGGAACTTTTATTCCTATGTTAACTTATATCAGAACACATAATTTTTTTTATGAATAATCAAATCTGTACATTCTTGTATTGTTAGTAAAATCGTAAATAGGAAAGATGTACTCGGCTTTTCTCATGTACCTAGCATTGAAGTTCTTATGGGGTAAATAATTAGATGTTTAGTGCAATTCAAAAAAAATCATGTTGTGCAGTTACCAACTGTAATTATATATATATATATATATATATATATAAATCGTGATTCCCGTCATACATAGAGTTTCATCCTGATTCTAGTTTTAATATGTATATGGATGGAAATCCCAATCAAATACTATGGCTCTGGGTATTTACCTACAAAAATAGAAGCAATAATGTATATCTACATAATTAGGTTCCATCCACATTACGCACATGGATAGTTTACTCAGTAAAATACAATTAACTGTGAGGTTTATCCCATTACAACAGTAATCTATTCTACAAAACAAATTCTTCCAAAATTTAACCAAATGTACTCTTTCAGCTAGTATATCAAATGAAAATAGAATTATCTCAACAATCTAATCAATAGAGATAATTCATTTAGAATTAGTTTTAGAGGCATTCTGTCAGTTCTTAAGTCTAACAACATTCAATCAGATGTTCGCCCATAGTAATACTTCTATCCAAAATTAAACAGATGCATTCTATCGGTTATTAAACCATATAAAATTCAACCATAGAAAGGAGTAGGTTGACATATCTAAATAGTTGTTGAATAACAAATGGAACAACCATGTTCCTCCCAACCTTAGAATAGAACATCCAAATCACTTGTCCCTTTCTCCCCCTAGCCTGACCATGAATCCATGAAGGTGAACTCAGAACTTCTCCTCAACAATAGTCCTTCAGTTGAAGTAACTTCTCCTTGCCTCACACTCAGAAAGAAGTGTTCATAAAAGAAAGAGATAATTCCTTTCCCCAGCATACTAGGCAGTGTCCTACCTCCCCTCATATGATATATATCCAAAGAATTGTGTGCCTAGGTCTTTTCCCCCTTTGGGAATTTTTGCAACTTTCGAAATCCCTGTTTTCAGGGGCCGCAAATGGACAAAATCCTGATTTTACACTTGTAATAATCATCCCTGAGGTAGTTCCAACATGTTCCCCACTCATGGAGTCATGGTCAGTTGATTTTAACCTAGTTGTTCCATTTGTCCATCAGCAATAACTATAAAATATTTTGTTTGATACAAGTGTCATAGTCAAGTAGTTAGTTGGGTCAAATCAGATCTCTTCCCAACATTCATACTCATTAATTACAATTAACTAAATTCAAAATTCAAAATTTCCATAAATGGCAAAAAAATTTCAACTTCGAATATGCCAAAAACGGAAATAATTTACTAAGAAATTTCAGATTTAAAAATAATTTATTTTGGGGGATGTTACACACCTCATGTTGATGTGTTTCCTTTGAAAGGATACCCAGTCGATCTTGGAATTGCATCCTTAAATATAAACAATTTCATGTGTATTCTAAAGAATATCATATAAGATGTCACCCAAAATTTTGTTCATGTGCTACATTTAAAACATGTGTTAAAATACAAAATAACTATGTGAATTATAAGATAGAATATAAATTAAAACTATGAGTATAATAGGAATTTGGCAAATGTAGTTAAAAACTAGTAATATTTCCCTCAACTAGAATCCCTAAGGACTCTTAATTTAAATGCACCGAAGGTTATGCAATGAGTTGACTTATGGATGCATGCAATTTAATGATGGTCCCTCATGATGTGTTAGTGGAAATGCAAA